>PVJO010014110.1:0-49427 GCA_004026905.1 Hystrix cristata
ATACAGCAAAACGGGTACCGGGCCTATAAGGCACGGTGGGGGTTACCCCGAGACAGGCACGGTAGCAGCGGTGCTGGGGACGCAGCCATCGTCTTCCATGGGAGGGAAAAAGAAGCGCTCCTTCCCGGTGGCGCGGTAGAGCGAAAAAGGCCTTGCTTCAGGTGTTGCTACTATTTATCGAATGGAGTTCCCGTGGAATCTCGAGAGAACTTCCTGCAGTCCAAGTGATGGCTGGTGCTTGAAAATCACGCCTCAGGCTGACGTCACTTCCAGGCCACTCCCCCAGGTCACGTTCCCTTCCCAGCCAGCTTTAGCCACGCCCTAATCCTATTTCAATCCCAGCATTGTGGAAGGCTGAGGCAGGAGGATCACGAGTTGGAGCTGAGTTTGGGCAATTTAATGATTTAGTGAAACCCTGTCTGAAAAAAAAATGTAACCCAATTTTACCCCTCTCTGCCCTGTCCCGCCAGACTTGTTCCACACTCTGGAGGTGACCCTGTTATCACTTGTGTATGGTGATTTTTGTCTTAGTAAATAAAATCTTCAGGCTTTTGGAGCTGGAGGGCTGAACTTGGTTGATCTGGGAGACATTCTGTTCTCTAACCTTATAGAAGATGGAGACTTAATGTGTGGCTCCAATGTCTGTCTTTCTTTTTTTTGTGCTGGGCAATCGAACTCAGGGCCTTGGGCTTGCTAGGCAAGCACTCTAACCACTGAGCAAGTCCCCAGCCTCCAATTTCTTTCTTTTCTTTTTTTTTTTTAGGTGGGAATTGGGGATTGAACCTAGAGCCTTTACACTGAGCTGCACTCCCCGGCCCCTGCTTTTTTTGAGACGTGGTCTCCCTGTGTAGTTCAGGCAGGCTTTAAACTCACTGTGTTAGCCAGATTGGCCTCAAACTCACAGTGATCCTCCTTCAGGCTCCATACCCACCCCCCCACCTTATTTTTATTTGTGAGGGTCTCCCTGAGTCGCTAAGTTGCCCAGACTGGGCTCAAACTTGTGATCTGCATCAGGCTCTAAGAGTGCTAGGATTATGGAATTTTGTTTTAAAATAGTTTTACAGGGATATCTGGACTCCCGTCATTCATGTGCCAGTCTACAGTGGAGTTCCTTAGAGGAGAGGCACTTTTACTAAGGTGTGGTGCTGCATCTACTCCGCTTCTGGAGGAGTATCCCACAGTTAATCAGCAGCAGCAGTGCCCCTCAGGCTTCTGAGGTCTCTGGGGAGCTTCCTGGTGAGTCCAGCTGTTGGAGTGGCCCCTGGAGGCATAGCAGGACCGAGGCCACAGTCCTTTGGCAGTGGCAGGTCTGAGAAGCAGGGGGGGATGGTGAGACCCCTGCCATTGGAAGCATACCCCTGAGTGCAGCAGGCTCAGGTGGGCTCAGCCTAGCACAACTAGTTACCTTCAACTCTGGACTCCTGGGGATTCCACACCCGGCTGGGTGGGTCCAGCTTTCAAGAATCCTACTTAACGCAGTGGGGTGTGATAGCCCACACCTATAATTACAGCATTTAGGAGTTGAGACTGGATTGTAGTGAGTTAGTTTGAGGCCAGCCTGGGTTACTTACTGAATTCAAGGCCAGCCTGAAGTACATAGTGAGACCCTGTCTCAAAAAAACAGAAAAAAAAACAAAACCCAAAATTTGTTAAAAAGAAAAAAAAAAAAGGAATACTATTTACCACTGGTGTTGTGCACAGAAGGGAAAATGGAAACAAGGTTCCTTATCTTCTTCTTAGCAGAGATGGGTGGGGCTGAATCCTCCAGGCTGGAATTGAGGGGATTTGTGCGCTGAAGGACAGGAGCCAGCAGGCCCTAGTGTGCAGTTTGGGCTCAGCACATCACTGGGTGGGACAGGAAAGGACCTTGTGGAGCCTGCGAGAGCTTCCGGCCGTGAGAGGCGCATTCTCAGCCAGACTTGTGACCAGGAGGGGCTTCATTGCCGGCCTCCTGGGTAGCAACCGAAGTTTCTCTGTCTTTTTCGTGCTCTCCTTGGTTTCCTCACTGTACTCTCACATAAATCTCACAGCCATCCTAGGATGTCGTTGTTTTCTTTCCCTGCTTTACAGATGAGTGCACTGAGGCATACACCTGTCCGAGGTAAGTGGAGTCTGGCTGCTTTGAGGAGTAGCAGATATTCCTTCCTGGCTGTTGTCCTTCTACGCTAGATTCATGCACCCTACCATCATACTCCCTGTAGGGGACTGTGACCATGCTGCCCAGCCTCTCCTAACACCTCATGAGTTGGTGGCTTGGGACTGTTGTGTGGTAGGGTGGAGGAGGGGAGATTCAGGAATCCGTGGGAGGGGTCCAGTGGTCCCGGTCTGGTTGGCCTCAGGGCTTGGGCTCTGCTGCAGGACCACTGAACACGGGGTCCTTGCCAGGCTGGGGCACAGGCAGAGATGGCGTCTACCTGGTTGAGTAGAGACCTCCTGGGGTTACCAGCTCTGTACAACAAACCACTTGAATTTTGGCAGGCCTGGACTGAGATCTCAACTCATTAAAATATGCAGAGGCTGGGTGTGGTGGCACAATCCTGTAATCTCAGCATTCTGGAAGGCTGAGTCAGGAGGATTGTCGAGAGTTGGAGGCCAGCGTGGGCTATGTAGTGAGTTCAAGGCCAGTTTGGAATACATAGCAAGATCCTGTCTCAAAAAAAAAAAAGAAAAAAGAAAAAGACATTCAGAATATCTTAATTAGCCTGATATAGAATTTTGGGGGTCTAGATGCCAGATGTAAGAGTCTAGCGGCCTTCTGAGGGAAAACTAAGTCTTTGGATTCAAGGCAGATTTGGTTGTAGGGGAGAAACGAGCTGGATATTTGTCTTCCTGTGACACTTTTCTGTTAGGTTTATGTGGAGGGAGGGAGAAGGGAAAAGGCTGACCACGCTCGAGGTGGGAAAAAGCTTTACTAAGGTGTTACAGCTCCCCCGCCTCACTCGAGTGAGAGTGGCCTTTTATCTCTTAGCCACCCCCCCCCCCCGCCTTTCGTTGGGGTTTGAAAAGTGCGAGTTTAGGATTGGTCCTTTCTACATGGGGTGATTGGGTGGTGGGTAACGCCTGGCGTGAGGGACCTAATTGGGGACTCTAGTCAGGGGGAGGGGCCATTGTTTCTGCGGGAGACTCTGGCATAGAGACGGGGGAAGGGGTTCTGTGAGAAACCAGCAACAGCCATTTTGGCATCTGGGGAGGGTCTTCCTAACATTTTCTAGTTCCTAATAGGTTCTGCTGACTTCTTAGGCCTTACAGTTCTGGTCCAGTTGCATACTCACTTGTCTGCTCCATGGGGCTTTATCCTAGTTCTTTTTTTTTTTTTTTTTTCTGGTTTTTGTTTTTTGAGACAGGGTCTCATTATGTAGTCAGGCTGACCTAGAATCACTATATAGCCCAGGCTGGCCTCGAACTCACAGCGATTCTCCTGCCTCAGCCTCCCGAGTGCTGAGATTACAGGCATGCGATACCATGCCTGGCTTTTGTCCTAGTTCTTGGGATCAGTACAGACTTGCTAAGTGGATGCAGTTGGGTGGCACTTGCTCATCGTGTCCTGCAGCTGCTTGGGATTCTAGTGGACAGGGCTAACTTCTTGCTAATGCAGATTCTCCATTTAGTCCTCACTAGGCTTGAGACCGAGGTCCTGCCAGGAATTTTGGAGTGTTTTCACTTGGGTGTTAGGAGGTCCTAGAAAACCTGAGTCACTTTCAGACTGAACCAGTCAGCTCCAGGAGGAGGGTTAAAAAACAAAACAGAAGTAAAAACTGAGAAGTTAAAAATGGAATCTTATGAAATAGAGACTAGGATTCTTTTTGGAACTTTGAGTTCCTACGTAGTTATTCCAAGATTCCCCAAATTGGCTAAAATACTTTTTCTTTTAAACTCTGGAAAAAAGGAATCCAGCTTCCCTGTGTATAAATGTTCCCAAAGAAAGAGGCCTTGGGAAGGTTTTAAGGCCTGCACGAAACTGAATGGGCCCTTTCAGAGGCCGCTTCAGGGCATTCGTGGACACTCTCCCCTGTGAGTTGAGTCAGAGGAAGTCAGTCATCTGAGAGGTGTTTTCGGTCCTGTACTTCAGTTTTGTGACGTTTTGGGCAAACCAGTGATTTTCCTCCTTGTGGTCTAGGCACTTGCACTTCCTTGGAAAGGACTAGCTTCCTCTCAGCCTGAAAAAGCTTGCATGTGTGTGGGTATGTGTGATGCACACGCGGTTCCCTGTGCCTCTCCAGTGCCATAGTCTGTCTGTGATTGTTCTGGGAACCCGGGCTGTGGCTTGGCTCTTGATGAGGATGTGGTACCATGGACACGCCCAGGTGCTCAGCTTTCTGTGGACTACTAACCCTGGCTGGCGCCTTGAGAGCTGTGCTCTGACATGAGAGCTCAGTACCTGGCATGCAGGCAACTGACAAGGAAGAGCTGGGGCACGGCGCTCTATGTTACATGCACTCCCATTTTCTTGTTTGGCTTCTTGCAAACACACAGCAGAGCAGCTGGTTTTGCCCTGATTTGTCGACAGTCCCAGGCCGCTGAGCTTGCCTGGCCTGGCTGTGTTCCTCCTCACAGTGTGTTGGGGGTTGAATGAAGCAGTGAGTAGGGGATGGAGTCCAGGATTTGGTATCATTGGGTAACTGGGTGCCAATCCTGGATCCACAGGTCACCTTGCTAACTGTGTGTGAACTTGGGGATGTTAACTGCCAGTTGGGTTTCTAGTTTTGCATCTGTAAAATGGGATGGCAGTGACTACCATTTCCAGGATTAGGGAGACGCTGTATGAAGCATCCAGTGACACAGGACACAGATGTTCATGGGTGGTGGCTCTTGGTTCCGTGGTGGTAGATGCTGCACTCAGCTGTTCAGGTGGGCACTTTGATCCCTGCCTCTGAGCTCACGAAAGCGCAAGAGCAGGGGAAGAAGGTGCCATATCAGGGGTTTAAAATTAGACCTTAGTGTCCCTGGGCTGCAAATTGACAGACCTTCAACTTCACGGTCGTACAGGCGCGAGAGGGCCCAGGGCATTGAGCATGGCCACACAGACACCCACATTCTGTTGGTGTCTGAAACAATCAAAAGATCTCAGAGGTAGGTGAAGCTTTCCTTTTGTAGACACCACCTTTCGAAATTTTGAGTCATCTGTATGTAGTCCAGGTGGGGTAGAAACACCTGGACTATTTTTCTACTGTGTGTGGGTAGAAAAATTAAAGAAAAATAGTTAATGTCAACGAGCAGGAGAGAAGAAAAGAGGAATTCATCAAACTTTTTTTCTTTGACAGGGTCTTGCTAAATTGCAGTTAGGCCTTGAATTTAGGATCTTTCTGCCTCAGCCTCCCAAGTAGCTAGGACTACTGGTGTACAGCATCACATCCAGTTCATAAAATTTTTTTTTTTTTTCCTTTGAGGCAGGGTCTTGATATGTAGTTCAGGATGGCCTTGAACTTACTGTGTAGCCCAGGCTGGCCTCAAACTCACAGTGATCCTCCTGCCTCAGCCTTTCGAGTGCTGGGATTAGAGGCATGTGTCACCATTCCTGGTTCATCAAATACTTTTTAACACTTACTAGTTTTATTGAGATACAATTTACATTTTATACAGTTCAGTTCTTTGGGGTTTTTTTTTGTTTTTTGTTTTTTTTGTTTGGTGCAGGGGATTGAACTCAGGGCCTTGTGCTTGCAAGGCAAGCACCCTAATCACTGAACTAAATCCCCAACCCAGTTCACTCCTTTAGATTGTACAGTTAAATGGTTTTTAGTTAGCTGGACGTGGTGGTGCATGCCTGTTATCCCAACACCCAGGAGGCTGAGGCAAGAGGATCACAGCAAGTTGAAGGCCAGCCAGGGCTACATAGTGAATTCAAGGCCAGCCTGAGCTACACAGTGAGACCCTGTCTCAAAAAACAAAGCAAAACAAAACAAACACACCCTAAAAGTATTTTTTAGGATATACACAGAGATGTCTCTACACAATCAATTTAGAACATTTTCTTCAACCCAGAAAGAAATCCTATATCCCCACTAACTGTCGGCAGCCACTACTCTTTTGTCTCACAAATTTGCCTACTTTGGGAATTTCTTTTGTGTGTGTTTTGAGTCAAGGTCTCACTGTGTAGTTCAGGCTGGCCTTGAACTTGCTTTAAACTTGAGGTGATCCTTCTGCCTCAGCCTCCTGAGTGCTGGGATTACAGGTGTGCAGCATTATGCCTGGCCCCCACAATCCCTTATGGAATTTCACATAAATACAGCCATGCGATATGTGGTCCTTGCTGAGTGGCTTCTGTCACTAGCATGTTTTCAGGGTTCATTCATCTTATAGCATGTTGCACAGGTTTTTTTTGTTTGTTTGTTTGTTTTTGGTGCCAGAGATTGAACTCAGGGCCTTGTGCTTGCTAGGCAAGTGCTCTAACCACTGAGATAAATCCCCAGCCCTCATTTTATAGCACGTGTCAGTACTTCATTTCTTTTTATTGCCAAATAATATTCCATAATGGAAATAGCTTACATGTTACTTATTCATTCATTAGTTGATGAACATTTGAAATCTTTCTAGTTTTCAGTTACTGTGAATAATACTGTTTTGAACATTCACATGTGGATGTGTGTTTTGTGTGAACAGATATTTTTCTCTTGAGTAAGCACCTAGAGGTGGAGTTTCTGCCTCCTCTGGTAGCCCCCATTTAACCCTTTGAGAAACAGCCAGATTGTTTTCCACAGTGACCAGGCATCCCACATTGCCACCAGCAATGTCCGAGGCTCTGGTTTCTCTACATCTTCACCAGCACCTGTCATTGTTTTTCTTTTCTATTTGAAGCGTCTTTGTGGGCGTGAAGCGGTATCTTATTGGAGTTGTACATCTTTTCACATGCCTGTTGGCCGCTGGTGTATCTTCTTTGGAGACATATCAGACAATTCAAACCTTCTGCACATCTTTCTTTTCTTACTTTTTTATTTGGTGCTGGGGATCAAAGTTAATTCTGCACATCTTTAAAATTATGCAGTGTTTCCTTTTCAGAAAAATTGGATTCTAAGAATTCTTTACATGTTCTAAGTAGAAGTCCCTTATCAGTGCATGAGTTCAAGTTTCTTCTCCTGTTCTGTGGGTTGTCTTTTGACCTTCGCGACGATGGTGCCTCATATAGCACAGCAGTTTTTTTTTTTTGTTTTTTTTGAGACAGGATATCCCTATGTAGTTCAGACTGGCCTTGAACTCAGTATATAGCCCAGGCTGGCATGCAGCAATCCTCCTGCCTCAGCCTTCTGAGTACTGGGATTACAGGTGTGTGCCACCACGCCCGGTTTACTTTTTCCTTATTGTCATGCCCTCAGAGTACTGTCACGAGATTACCAGGGTGACAGCACAGTGCCTCTTCTGGCGTTCTGAGGACAGTCTTTTGACACTTTCCTGTTAGTGATACAACGTGGTTCTTGTGGGCATTAGAAGCCACCCAGGAGCGTCCATGGCGCGGGAAAAAAGCAGAGGTCTCTCAGAATGCACCGTTGGAACAGCCGTGAGGTGCAGCGGACTGACTGTGTCTGAGGAGGCCCTGTGTGCTGTTTGTAGTGGTTGCTTGAGCCGTGCGCAGACCTCAGCAGTGTGTGGGAGCTGGTCTCCGCTTCCTAGGAACACCAGCAGTGCAGTGGGAGAGGAGAGACTGCGGTATGCCTGTGAATTAACTGGCTGTAACTGTTGAAAAGGCGCTGGTCTCCCGGACCCGAGGGAGCAAGGGTGGAAAATCAGAGTTGACCTGAGCGCGAGGCAGCTGGAGCTCCGGCTTCTGGGAGTGTGAATTGGCCCAGTCACTTTGGAAAACTGCACACATTTACTCAGCTGAACATATGCAAATCCCGTGGTCCAGCGGTTTCATTTTTGGCTGTGTTCTGTATACGCCAGAAGGCTTACACATGTCTACCGAGAGGTGCGTGCTGGAATGTCGCAGCAGTGCTGTGTGTCACAGGCAGAGGGTGGAACCAGCAGCAGTGGAATGCAGGAGTGACGGTGGTTTAGCTGCGTGCAGTGTCGGGGGACAGGCTGCAGCTTCACGTGGTGATGTGAGTCATCTGACAAGCACTGTGCTCTGTGGGGGTCAAGAACGGTGGCACTACAGTTCCACTCAAGGGATAAAACCGGCAGCACCCTTGGGTTGCCTGTAGGGTTGGAGGGCAGCGGTTACCCTTGGGGTGGTGGCTGAAAGGACTGGGTCTCATTATCCAGATGCTCTTACGCTGGCGTGCACATTTAGGAGCCGTTGGTTTGGGTATGTGCAGAGGATCCCAAGTTTGAGCCCAGGCCAGCCTGGCCCGGGCAATTTAGCAATTTAGTAAGACCCTGTCTCAAAGCAGAAAGGGGCTGGGTTCCATCTCCAGTATGGGGGAACCCCCAAAACCACAAAAATCCATGGGAAAAAGAAATACATTTGTGACATGTAAGTAAATACAACATTTGTACACACTGAGGGGTGCTCAGTAGTGTGAAGCACTATGAAGGTCTGCCTGGCAGGACACCATCTGCTCTAGGTTAGCCACTCCTCAAAACAGGGAAGGGGCTGCTGTGCATCTGTATCATCATACTGGTGAAATGTTTTTTTTTTTTTTTAAAGAAAACTTAAGGCAAAACATTATTTTCCATTAAATTTTGATGATGGATGCATGGATTCTAGTATTTTTTGTTCACGTTTGAAATGTTTCACAACGCAAATGTAAACACATTTAAAATGTATATAAGGGGGTTGGGGATTTAGCTCAGTAGTAGAGTACTTGCCTAGCAAGTGCAAGGCCCTGAGTTTGATCCCCAGCACCCAGAAAAAAAAAAAGAATATGGGATGGGATGTGGTGGTACATGCTGGTAATCGCAGCTACTTAGGAGTCTGAAGCAGGAGAATCACAAATTCAAGGCCTGGCTGGGCAATTTAGCAAGACTCTGTCCCAAAATTAAACTTTTTTGGGGAGTGGTACTGAGGATTGAACCCAGGGCCTTCACATACCCAGCTATTTTTATTTTGGAGAGAGGGTCTTGCTAAATTGCCCAGGCTGAGTTTGAATTTACCATCCTCCTGCCTCAGCCGCCTAGAGTGCTGGGATTATAGGCTAGGTGTCAGCACACCTAGCTTCAAAATAAAATTTTAATTATGGGCTGGGACTGTAGCTAAATGGTAAGAGTGCTTGCCTAGCATGCATTAGGCCGCAAGTTCATTCTCAGTACTGCCAAAAAAAAAAAAAAGAGGAAAAAAAGATCTGGTGGGAAAAATGACGTTAATAGTGATTATGTGAGAAGCTAGGAGGTTAGGCATTTTTTGTTGTTGTTGTTATAGAAAATTTAAAGAGGAACGTGGTTCCATAGATAGATGCATGGACGCATGCTTGATTGAAAAATAGTTCATGTAGATAACAGTTGTGTGCATGTGGGAAGTAATAGCAGAGATTAATATGGATGTTTACAGATTGTGGATTTGGAGTGATTTTCTTCAAAATATTGCAATATTATGTTATATACAAACTAAGCTATTAAAGGAAGAATAAACCTTACGGTTAATAAATGGAAGTTATATAAAACTTTTTTTGAGGTGGGGGAACACAGTCCTGCTATGTTGCCCTGGCTCTCCTTGACCCCTTAAGCTCAAGTGATCCTCTTGCCTCAGCCTCCTGAGTAGCTGGGACTGCTGTTGTGCACCCATTACATACAGTTTTTGTTTAAACTGTGCTACGTGCAGGCGGTCCAGCAGCACTGTGGCTGGGGAGGGGCTGCCCTTATATGAGAAGACCACGAGTGAAGTGTGTGACCTGTAGATAGACAACCCGCTCCCCGCCTTTGAGGGGTGTCCTGGTGTTTCCAGGCCACAGAGCTGCTGACATCTCGTTTCCGAGGCCCCAGCCATGGTAAAGATGAGACTTCTGTTTCCATTTCCAAGAACAGCTCGTTAATTTCAGAAAGCAGCTTGGAGAAATTTTCACTTGAAGAACCAGTTTCATAAGCTGGAGAAGGAATATTTGTTGGAAGTCAAGGACATAAAAAAAAAAGTAAGTCAAGGACATTTACTGATCATTTTATTGCAGAGGAAAAATTGTGGTCTGCATTGCCACTGGTGGTTGTCCCTGTCTTTCCCTATCTGGATGGGTAAATAAAAGCCAGGCAGGAGCAATTAGGAGCACCTGTTTATGTTTTGGGCTTTGCCTCTTGGCGAGATCTGAGGTCTGAGGTCCTGAATTCCTTCTCTCTGCTCTCCCTGGCACAGTGGTTTTCAGGTGACAGCCCTCAGGCCAGCAGCAGTGGCCGCCCTGGGAGCTTACGGGAACGCACATTCTTAGGCCCAACCCCAGACCTCCTGGTTGGGAGCCCAGGTGAGGCACCGCCTGTGTTCAGACAGGCCTCCCAGGCGATTCTGAGGCAGACCCAGTGTGGAGAGTAGAGTCCTTTGACCCTTGTCTCTCGCTGGGCCTTGTCATTGCTGTGTAGTGAGGTTGGCAGCCTTATGTTGTGGCGGAGCATTAAGCTTGGAGGCCACCAGAGGAAGCATTCAAACCAGTTTGGTGGTGCAGAACTGTAATCCTGGTACTCTAGTAGGCTGAAGCACAAGAATTGCAAGTTTGAGCCTAGCCTAAGCAACTTAGTGACCAAGCAAGACCGTCTCAAAATAAATAAAAAAGGGCTGGAGATGTAGCTCAGTATGAAGGCCCTGGGTTCATTTCCCAGTACTGGGAGAAAAAAGATAAAAAGAAGATACATTGACGATCTCCCTGCTGCTGTATTTTTCTGTTTTGTTTGTTTTTTGAGCCAGGGTTTCACTGTGTAGTTCAGGTTGGCCTTGAACTCGTGGTGCTCCTCCTGCTTTGGCCTCCCAACGGATGAGACTGCAGGTGTGCGCCATCTCGCCTGGCCTCCCTGCCACTGTAAAGGACAGCAGTGACTTTTCTCCTTGCTTAAGAATGCCACATATCATACACCTTTCTGTGGTGAAGGATTTTACCAGTGTGGAAAGAACTGGAAGCTGCAGCTGCAGAGAGCTGGCGGCGTCTCAGTGCTGGGCTGGGCTTGGACCCTGGCTGGGGGCAGAGTAGGGAGTATAGCTGTGCCCATTGAGGACCTGTGTGTCTGTCCCTGGTGCTCTGTGTGGAAGTCCGACTTCTGAGTTAGGGTAGCATCTCCTTTGATAAGAGAGGACGTGTGCTGCAGTGTGGTTTATTAGCAAACTGTGTTTGATTGCTAAAGCTTTTCAACTGGTCTAAAGATTCTGTGGGAAGAGTGTTTGGAAGGAGAGCAGGTTGAGAGACAGTGTGTGAGTGTTGCTTTCTGATTGGTGGGTAACTGATTTAGGGAATCTCAGATGCTTGCAGCTGAACACAGGGCCTTTGCATTGACCTAAATCTCCAGCCCTTTTTATTTATTTTTGAGGGAGGAAAGGTTTATTTAGCTTATAGTCTGGAGAGGTTTCAGTCCAAAATCAGCTGGATCCAAGGCAAGGTGTCATGGTAGACAGGCAGACGGCAGCAAGGTAAGCTAGAGAGCCAGCCCTTTCTCTTTTGAAACAGAGTCTTATTAAGTTGCTGAATTGCCCTGGCTGGGCTCCAATTTGCAGTCTTCCTGCCTTCTTTTACCAAGGTGCTGGGATTACAGGTGTGTGCCCAGACACCTGGCTGAAAGTATTTTAATGCTTGTTGGCTGTTCCCTATGTGTGCTGTGTGGGGTGCAGGTCATGCTGTGGGGCAGTGGGATGACTTGGTCGCCCTCACTACATCTACCCAGGCCCCTGTGTCCCCATTGGCACCTCTGTCCTTGGGGTATGCAGATATCCAGGGGAACTGAGTGTGACCTTTGCACACAGTGTGTGTAGCAGCCTGGGGAAGGGGTGGCCACAGAAAACCTGTTGTGTAGGGAATTCTTTCTAAGCTTTAGTTGGTAGCATTACAGAATCTTTTTGGATTAGAGCATTAGTCTGGAAGGCAGTCAGAGATATTTATTGAATGTTTTCATTTTGCTAGTTATTTTCAGTGCTGCTGTCTGGTTTAATTCTGAGGCTCTCTGCCTGTGGGCCGAGAACGCCACCGTAAGGCTGTTTTGTGCCGGAAGTTTGTGCCAGAAGCCTGCAGGGGTTGTTGCTCTGTTCCAGGCACAGGTGGTACTGGCCGGCAGAGCCACTCTTACGCCCATTTTATGGATCATCAATGCTAAACTCAGATGTAGCCACTTGCCAGCCCACACAGCTGAGAAATGAAAGATCCCACCTTGACCTCCAAGCCACAGCCTGCCTGTCATCCCGCCTTTCAGTCTGCCTGGCTGGCCTCTCTTTCCTAATCCGCTTTACCTCTGTGGGTTGGCATGTGGTCATCTCCCAGGGACAACCTGAGGGGCTGGACACCTGAGGCAGGCCAGTTTGTGAAGAGTGTTAAAGTCCATTATTCTCAGGGAACCAGGACCATGCCCTGTGTTCCGGCCTTCCTGCATTGTGTGGCTGTTGCATGACAGCGGAGCTGCCTCGAGTGATCTTTTTTGCCGCCTTTTTCTTGATTACAGTTTGTTTTGAAAATATGGGCATTGTAGTTTAGCAAGCTGACATTTGGAATCACAGCTTTCTTGTGATTGGAACTTCCATAGGAGGTTGGGCTAATGTTTGAGGGCAGTGTTTTTCCTTTAAAATGTGCTTTTTGAGTTCTGTCTTGTAGATTCCTGTGTGATCAAAGTTCAAATTCTTCACCAGCATGCATTCATTTGGTAATCATTACTGAGTTTACTGTGCTGTCTTGGAAGATTATCAGACCTTAATAAGGAAAATCAGGGCATTGTGGCACATGCCTGTAATCTCAGCACTCTGGGAAGCTGAGGAGGAAGATCCCAAATTGGAGCCCAGCCTGGGCAATTTAGTGACTTAGTCCCTGTCTCAAAGAAGAGTTGGGGAATGTAGTTTGGTGTGAAAGCCCTGAGTTCAGTGCCCAGTATTGAAAAAAAATGAAGAAAATCAGGAAAATTATAAAAATTACTATATGCTTAATAGACAACTTTATTTTTATTTACTTATGTTTGTTTGTCTTGTTTTTTTGAGACAGGATCTCACTGTGCAGTTCAGGCTGGCAATCCCACTGCCTCAGCCTCCTGAGTTCTGGGATTATAGGTGTGCACCACTATGCCCAGCTTCCCTTGTTTTTATTACTAATATGTTATATGTTTATGTATTTTTGTCATTGTCTTAGTGATTTCCCTGGGAGTTACAGTTAACATCTTATATCAGGCTGGTTGGGATTGATGCCAGTTACTTCAGTAGTGTGCCAAGGCTTTGCCCCTTAGTGTTAGTCCCCTTTCCATCACTGTAACAGGTGCCTGAGAGAACCAGGGGATAAAGGGAATAAAGGAAATCTGGCTCACAGATTTGGTTGTGTCAGCCTATCATCAGATAGATCCATTCTGTTCAGGTCTCTGGTTGGTGGGTGCAGCAAAAGTGCTTCTCCTGTGGCTAGGACATGAAAAAGAGGAAAGGTCTGAGGCCCTGCTGTCCCCTTCAAGCTATCCCGTGACCTGAAGATGTCCCCCTCCCATCTGCACCATCCCGAGGAACAGCCTTCCCCATACGGGCCCATGGGGATCTTGACCATCCAAAGCTGGCTTTCTTCTAGCTCCTTTCCTTCTCCCTTCTTTGTGCTGTCCAGTCATATAAATGCAGTCTGTTTATGTTGTATCTCCATCAAAATAGATTTATAATTATTGCTATATGCAGTTGTCTTTTACATTAATTAGGAGAAAAAGCTACAGATAAGAGTATATACTTTTTTTTTTTGAGATGTGGTCTTGGTACGTAGTCCAGGTTGGCCTTGAACTCACTGTAGTCCAGAAAGGACTTGAACTCACTATGATCCTCCTGCCTTAGCCTCCCAGAGTGCTGGTGTTACATGCATATGCCACCATGCCTGGCGAATATAATTTTTTTTTTAAGGGGGGGTGCTAGGGGTTGAACTCAGGATTTTGTGTTTGCTAGGCAAGTGCTCTACCACTGAGCTAAATCCCCAAACCCACCCACCCCCCATTTTTTTGAGACAGGGTCTCACCGTGTAGTTCAGGTTGGCTTTGAACTTGCAGGGATCCTCCTCTTGGGATTATGGGTGGGCACCGCCATGCCTGGCTATGTGTTGATTTTTTTTTTTTTTAAATTTTTTTTTTTTTTTGAGGCAAGGTCTTGGTATGTAGTTCAGGCTGGCCTTGAATTTGAGGTGGTCCCCCTGCCTCAGCCTCCCAAATGCTGGGATTACAGTTGTGTGCCAACAGCCCGGCCTGTGTGCTGATTTTGTATTCTGCTACATTGCTGAATTTGGTTATTAATTCTAGGAGTCTTTCGCTCCTTTAGTAAATTTTTTGGAGTTTTCATTCCTTACAGTGAATTTTTTGGATCTTCTATGTAGAGGATCGTGTTCTCTACAAAGAATGATAATTTGATTTCCTCCTTTTCAATACATATCTCTTTTATTTCTCTTGCCTGATTGCTCTGGCTAATGTTTCGAGTACTATATTGAGCAGGAGTGGTAATAGTGGGCATTCTTGGCTTGTTCCCAATTTTAGAGGGAAAGCTTTCAGTTTTTCCTCATTTAATATGATGTTGGTAGTAGGTTTGTCATAGATGTCTTTTAACAGATTTAGATGAAGTCTTTCTATTTCTGTTTTTGTTAGGATTATTTTTTAGCATGATTGTGTCAAAAGCTTTTCTTTGTCTATTGAGGCGATCATGTGATTTTTGTCCTTGCTTCTGGTTATGTGTGTGACCGCATTTGTGCTCCTGCTACATGTGCTGTCCTTCTTGAATACGGACTCTGGTCCAGTGGGGTCCAGGGCTCACCCTCCTCCAGCAGGCCTCATTTCACTTCGTTCCATCAGGAAGCGTGCCCAGCATTGTCACATGGCTGGGGTCAGTTTTGGATCTTGGGGTCGATTATGCCTGTTGGCATAGTGGAGAGGGTTTTGGGGTCCCATTCTGCCAGTCTTTTTGATGTCCCCTGCTTTCTGTTTTTAAAGCTTTGTGTAGATGCCATTTACGCACTGGTACAGGTCACTGGGTAAAGTGTACAGTATAGTTGTTTTAGTATATTCAGCATGTTTTCAGTATACGTTGTATTCAGAGTTGTGTGAGCATCACCATAATCAACTTTGAGTATTTATCATTCCAGAAAGAACTGCAACTCCTTAGTGGGTGCTCTCCATTCCCCCTCCCAGCCCCTGGCAAGCACTAATGTCCTCTTGTTTTCATAGATTTGCCCTTTCTGGGTATTTCATATAGATGGGATCATCCTGTATGTGATCTTCGTGCTTCTTGTATGTGTGTATGTGTGTGTGTGCGTGTGCACGTGTGTACATTTGGGGCAGCACTGGGGATTGAACCTTGAACACAGGGCCTTTGCGCTGAGCTGTATGCCCAACCCTTTTTATTTTGAGACAGGGTCTCACTAAATCACTAAGTTGTCCGGGCTGGACAAACCTGTGATCCTCCTGTCTTAGCCTCCCAGGGTGCTGGGATTACAGGTGTGTGCCACCTCGCCTGGTTGCACTTATCTCTTGTGATATGTCTTTTCAGCTTCATGTTTTTAAGGTTCATCCATGCAGTAGCATGACTCTATCTCATTCATTTTTAGGCGGAGTAGCATGCCATTGTGTGGATGCGTCATGACTTATTTATTCCTTTGTCACTTGATGGATTTTGTTTGCTCTGCTTTCTGACTGTTCTGAACACCGATCTAGTGAACACATGTGTGCAGTCTTTTGAGTGGACACATGTGTTCATTTTTCTTGGGCGTCTACCTGGGAATGGAATTGGAAAGGCTGGACTCTATAGTAGCTACATGTCTAACATGAGGATGTGGCAGGCTGTTTTTTGAGACAGGGTCTCACTGTGTAGTAGTCCAGGTTGGTCTTGAGCTCACTGTGTAGCCCAGGCTAGCCTTGAACTTGCAGTGATCCTCCTGTCTCAGGCTCCTGAGTGCTGGGATTATAGGTGTGCGCCGCCGTGCCCAGCTGGCAAGCTGTTTTTGAAGGTGACAGCACCATTTATACACCTGCCAACAAGTGTGAGGGGTTTACTTATCCTTGCCAAATTTTGTTATTGTCTTTTAAAATTCTTCATCAGTGTCTTCCTAGTGGTAGTGTCCTGCTGGGGCCAGGTTGTGCATCTTGCTGATGGATAATGGTGTTGAACAGCTTTGCCTATGCTTTCTGGCCTCGTGGATGTCTGGACTTAAAGTCCTTTGCCCACTGGGAAATTGGTTTTTTTTAAACTGACTTGTAAGAGTTCTTTATCTTCGTAATACAAATCCCTTATCAGGTATATTACTTGCAGATTTTTTTTGAAGTAAAAGTACACTTTTCCCTACTTTTTTTGTGGTACGAGTTGTTGAATTTGAGGCTTTTACACTGAGCTACAATCCCAGTCCATTTTCTATTTATTTTTGAGACAGGATCTCACTGAATCACTAAGTTGTGTAGGCTGAGCTTAAACTTGTAACCCTCCTGCCTCAGCTTCCCAGAATGCTGGGATTACAGGCCTGTGCCACCAGGCCCAGTGCCTACTTTTTTTCTTTTTTTTTTTTTTTTTTTGGTGCTGGGGATTGAACTCAGGGTCTTGTGCTTACAAAGCGAGTGCTCTAACCACTGAGCTCAATCCCCAGGCCCCAGTTCCTACTTTTAAACTTCATTATACATATTCTTTGCTCTAGAGAAAAGGTGCTCTACTTTCCTCCCAGAAATGCTCTTTTTTCGAGACTAGGTTTCTTGTGTACAGTAGTTCAGTCTGGCCTTGAATTTACTTTGTAGCCTATGCTGGCCTCAAACTCACAGTAGTCCTCCTGCCTCAGTCTCCTGAGTGCTGCTGGGATTACAGAAGTGGCTCCATGCCTGGCCCAGAGATGCTCTGTTTTTGTTGTTGTTGTTATTCTGAAGAGTGAATCTAGTGCCCTGCACATGCTAGGTAGGTACTCTACTACCGAGCTACATCCTCAGCCATTTAAAAATTCTTACTTCTAGACACATCTCACCAAGTTGCCCAGGCTGGCTTTGAACTTGCTGTTCTCCTGCCTCAGCCTCCCTGTGGTTGGGATTATACAGGCATATGCAATCAACACCTGGCTGATGCTCTGGTTTTTATTCTTAAAAATTGAATAGTAGCAGGTGATCATTCAGCAAATGTCTGGTGAGCCACACTCCTGCACTTTTCATGCATTGGCGAACCAAGCAGACCATTGCCCTGGTCGCGCTGCATTCCAGGGCCACATCCTGGGCTTCTCTGGTACTCTTTACACTGTGCCAGCCAGGTCCTGGGCTGGAGCTGTGTGGAGCCTGCACCTGCCAGCCAGATGCTCAGTGGCTGCTTGCTGAGTGGACACTTGCTCCCCTCAGAGAGCCTTGTTCATCACTGCGCTCCCAGGGCAGTGCTTAATTTGTGCTTGTGGTTTACTGATCCTGAAGGAGTTGGTGTAACAGTTAAATATTTTATATGGAGAGGAGTTGGGTTCTTGAATGACTTGGAGAACTGGGCCCTCAAAAGCTGAGGTCTGCACACAGATGTGCTATTAAAATACTGTGGGGACACACATACAAACACAAATACATGCACACACATACACAAATACATCACACTCATACATATGCAAGTACACACTCATACACACATATGAATACATGCAGACACACTGATACACTCATCCACACACACTGTTACACACAAAATACGTGCAAGCACACATACTCAGGTACACTCCAGTATACTTATACATTCACAAACACACATTGCTGGGAGTGGTGGCACATGCCTATAATCCCACCACTCAGGAGGCTGAGGCAGGAGGATTGCTGCAAGTTCAAGGACAGCCTGGACTACATAATGAGACCCTGTCTTAAAAAATAAAGCCCAAAACAAAACCCCCCAAAACAAACACACACATACACACACACAGTCAAATACACTAATATACAAATATATACAGACACAGACACTCAAATATACACACTCATACTGATCTGTGTACACACACAGACTCAAGCTCACACACCCCTACACACATGCACAGGCGTATTGAACATCCATGTACTTTTACACAGCCTCGTGTGCACACGTGTGAGGTGCTGTGCTGTGGTGTTGTGGATTCGGATCCCTGGAGAAGCAGGCGGCGCGTGAAGGTCGAGTCTGAGTCTGAAGACGCCTGCGCCCTTGTGTTTGCCCAGCCACCGGGGAGAGGGGCTGCTAGAGTGGGCGAGAGGAGCGCAGCGGGCCTGATGAGGTCTTGGGTGCTCCCTTGTTGGCCTGCAGTCCACCTGTTTTTCTTCTTAAACTGTAAGGGCAGGCGAGGTGGCCACACTTCAAGTCCTGGGATGCCGAGTCACTTGCAGAACCAGGCACCGTCTGCTTTAGAATACTGCCAGCGCCACGCTGAAGAGCTGCTTTGCGGATCAGCAATACAGACGAGCACTGCAGACTGTCTGGGAACAGAGGAGGGCACCCTGAATGTGCTCACCGTGGCGCTGATCGGTGTACTCCCTTCTCATCTTCACTTTTTCATTTTCACTGCAAAGAATGTTTTTGTGTTTTTTTTGTTAGTAGTACTGGAAATTGAGCCCAGGGCTTTTGCACTGAGTGACATCTCCAACTACTCACTTTTTTGTATTTTTATTTTTACCCGAGGTCTCACTAAGTTGCCCAGGCTTGCATGTATTTGTGTCCTCCCTGCCTCAACCTCCCTGAGTGCTAGGATTACAGGTGCGTGCCACCATACCCAGCAAGAGCATTTTTCTATTTTGATTTTTCCCTGTACTGAAAGCCAAACTGACTTAAACCTCATTTCCTTGTGTGCTTGTTTTATCTGTGGCAAGCTGTTAGGCGGCAGATCTGTGTTGTACTTCCCTGCTTTGTGCTTTGTGAATGATGCGGGAGCGACATCTCTATAAGGAGGCTGTGTTACTAGTTTTTGTTTTCTGCGGATCCCGGTGGTGAGCATACAGAGGAACGGTTTTCTCCCCCAGTACTAGAGATTTAACCCAAGGCCTTTGTGCGGGGCTACTAGCCCTTTTTAAATTTCGAGACAGGATCCTGGGATGTTGCTGAGTTGTCCAGCCTGGGCTCTAGCTCGTGATCCTCCTTCCTCAGCTTCCCGGAGCGCTGGGATTTTTTTAAGATTAACATGTTATTTGGCCTTCCAAGACAGTGAGTAGACACTGGGATACATAGAAACTACATTCCTTTTGTTTAAACCTCTGTGTGGTTCTATGAAGACAGTCTTTTTTTTTTTTTTTTTTTTTTTTTTTGGTGCTGGGGATCGAACTCCGGTCCTTGTTCTTGCAAGGCAAGCACTTTAACCACTGAGCTAAATCCCCAGCCCAAGAGAGTCTTATTGTTTCAGTTTTCATTTTCTATTAGTACATGTTTGCAAGTACATGATTCCATTTCTCATGGGGAAGAAGACTGTAATTTATGCAGAATTTATAAATATTGCATATTGTCTCCTGACTCCCAAACTGAAGCCTAGACTTGACGGGGTCAGGCCAGTGTGAAATGTGCAGATGTACAGCAGACCTCCTGGGTAGTGGGTGAGTTTCCAGCAAGGGACGCGCGTGTTACCTCTGACCCTGTGGCTGGTGGGCGAGGGTCCCTGACCAGGCTGGGTCTGGCTGCAGTGGGCAGCATCCACGTGCTGAACTGGCGCGTGGGGTGGGGACACTCTGGCTCCAAGCAGCCTCCTTTACTGGGTATGTGGCTTCTCTCTCCTGCAGGCTCGCCAGTGCTCCCGGTCGTTGAGTGGGGGAACCTGGACCCCAGGTCAATGCAGATGCCGCAGGGGAACCCGCTGCTGCTGCCCTGCACCCTGCAGGAGCTGCTGGCCAAGGACAGTGTGCAGGTGGAGCTCATCCCAGAGAAGAAGGGCCTCTTCCTGAAGCATGTGGAATACGAGGTGTCCAGCGAGGTAGCGGCTGGCTGCGTGCAGCTGTGGGTGGTGGGCAGGGCAGGAACCAGGCCAGGTTGGTGGGAGGGGAGAGGGGCTGTGCTCTGGCTCAGAGGTACGGCCCACGCCCTGGGAGCACCATCAGCCTGCAGCACAGACTTTGGGTCCCTGGATCTGGCATGAGCCAGCACCAGCCCCGTCACATGGTCCAGTCCACCTCACCTCTGTTGGACCCTGGGATTCTGTTTCTTGGGAATCTCTTCAATCCTCCTGCTTCAGCCTCCTGAGTGCTGGGATTACAGGCATGTGCCCTCACGCCCAGCTACTTGGGAATCTTACAGAAGATGGCAGAGCATGGGCCCTGCACACAGGCTGGCCTGGTGGTAGTCTGGCAGTGCTGGGGATTCCTGAGGGTTGCAGTGTGGATTCTGAGGAACGAGCCAGATTTGCAGGCAGGATTGATCTGTGCTGGGCACTACAGGGTCTGAGCTCATCTGTGCAGTGGTGTGGCAGCAGGTGTAGGTGGCACTTGGGGGTCATACCTGTACTGCCAGTGGTGTATTTCTGCTCCTTTGTCTGTTCTCTCTCAGTATCTTGGTTTAGTTAGGGTAGATTTGGGGAGTTTTCTTCTTTATCCTGGAGCTGAGCGATTGGTAAACTAGCACTGTCTACGGGAGTGGTATAGTCCTTGGTGTGTGTGTGCATTTGTGAGGCAGAGCAGGGCCTGTGCCCCGGGGCAGAAGGTGGCCTGGCACCTTCTGGAAAGTCTCATGACTGTCTCAAGTCTGAGTCCCTGGAGGACGGTGAGTCTAGGGTCCCAGCAGCAGGTCTGTCACTGCTGTCTGCTGTGTTCTATAGTGTCAAGATTCACTAGATTTAACTCCCTCCCTCCCTTCTTCCTCTTTCCTTCCTTGCTTCCCTTCCTTTCTCTCTCCTTCTCTCTGTTTTTTCATTTTTTGAGACAGGGTCTCCCTATGTAGTTTAGGCTGGTTTTGAACTCACTACGTAGAGCAGTCTGGCCTTGAATTTGCAATGATCCTCATCCCCAGTACCAAAAGAAAAAAAAAAAAGAAATTTTGAGACAGAGTCTTGATAAGTCACTAAATTACACAGGTTGGGGTCCACTTGTGATCCTCCTGCCTCAGCCTCCCAGATTGTGGGACTGCAGGCATGTACCTCTGTACCTGGCTTAGCTTTTCTTTCCCCCCAGATTTTTTCCCTTGTGCTGGGGTTGGACCTGAGGCCTTGCATGTACTAGGCAGTGCATTAGTTTTGAGATTCCTGCTCACATTATGTTTCTTGTGTGAGCTCTTAGAGCAAACCCAGGTTGGGTCACTCTAGTGACGCTGGGACTCGCTGTCACAGTTGCTCATGGTTGAAGCTTGGATTGTGCTTGGACAGCTGCTCATGTTTGTCAGTCGGGAGTGATGCTTGTGTTGTCGTCTGAGAATGTGGGGTTGTTCCGCGCCGGTTTTGGAGGGGACAGCTCCTGTGGGGTCCCGTCAGGACACAGCCGCCCAACATTAGCAGCTGTATATTGGGAGTGAAGGAATTCTAAGATTTCTCCTTCCAGGGAAGGTTGGTGGGAGTGGATGAGGAACTCGGGACAGGAAGGTGTGTGGGTTTGCTCTGTGGCATGCGGGAGGAAGGGGGGGATGTTGACAAGCTGTGATATCCGGGCTGAGCACTGACCCTCTCCCCACAGCGCTTCAAGACCTCTGTGTGCCGCCGGTACAATGACTTTGTGGTGTTCCACGAAATGCTGCTGCACAGGTTCCCCTACCGCATGGTGCCAGCCCTTCCGCCCAAGAGAGTGCTGGGAGGTAAGCAGGTTTCAGGGCCCAGGCGTGGGTGGGGGTGAGCCGCCCCCACGATGCTGTGGCGATGGGCCCCACTGTGGGTGAGACATTGCTCTGGCCCTGATTCCTGGATGGGGCTGGCTGCAAGGCCGCCATGCCTGTGAGCCCCTCGGCCATTACAAGGTCACTGCTGTGGCTCAGTCCCAGTCACTCTTGGCCCACCGGAGTCTTCTGGCTGGACACCTGACATGTAGGAAGACCCCCCTCATGCCAGTGTAAGAGAAGGAACCCGGATGCTCCAGGGTCAGGACCAGGCCCTCCAGCGCTCCCGGGAGGGTGGCCAGGACCCTTGTTTGTTTGTGTGACCACAGCTGATTTCTTGTGCTTTCACAAAGTCTTGTGACCCCAAGCAGTGGGTGCTGAGTTGCATTGGGAGAACTCCTAGAAGAGGACAGGTACAGATGTAAGCGGGAATCCAAGGTCTGTCTTACTAGAGGTGAAACCTTGCAGTTGGCTGCCACATCTTTCTTGTGGCACTGGAAGATTACACTGGGCAAGATGGAGGGAGGGGTCACAGGCAGCCTGTAGGCCCCCTAGAGTGGCCTGATCCTCGCTGGGTTCCAGAGCACAGGGATCTCACTGGTTTTCCCTCCCATAGCTCTTTTTTCAAAATCTGAATAAACTCGGGGGCAAGCCAGTGCCCACAGCCAGCCAGCTTGTTTTCTGCCATTTTCAAGCCATCCTGAAGCAGCTGTGTTATTGAGGGGCCAAAACTTGAGAATTCTCTATGAGTCAATTTCTGGCATTTTGAAATCTCTTACTATGGACTCTTGCTGGCCACGGAGTAGCTCAGCATCTGATAACAAGATGTTTTTTTCTGCACACTGCACACTGTGCGACAGGCTGTGCCCCTCATGGTGACAGTACAAGGAATGCTAAGGGCAGTGAGATCAGAACTGGATGGGGTGGGGATGTTGCTCGTCCCCCACACCAGAACTGGTTCAGCGCAGCCAGCTGGTTAATCACATGCAGGGTTGTCGTCCTGGGGCCCAGAGTTTGTGTAAGTGCAGCCTCGATGCAGGACAACTCATGGTCCTCAGGAGGGAGGTGGCTTCATTGAACTGTATTTTTCAGTAACTTACAATATTTTAAAGACTGTTTCTGTTTGTGGTCAGATTTGAATATCCTTAATGCATCAAGACACTTCTTTTCCTGGAAGTGAAAATATTTACCCCCAAATTACAGCGGTTAATAATTGGATCAGTTACTGAATGAAGTTATAAGTGATGTGAATCTGAAACCTGAGTTGTGTTAATTTATCAGCATAACAAAACACATTTGTTCATAGAGAGAAGTGCCGGAAAAGGATTATAGTGGATGCCTTCAGTCAGAAGATGTAGATGATCCGAGATGATCAGAATCAGTAGATGATCAGAGTGAGGAATCAGACTTGATTCCCAAAAGCCAGGCATGGTGGTGTGTACCTGTAGGCCAGCTCTTCAGAGAGGCTGAGGCAGGAGGATCACTTGGGCTGAGGAATTTGGGGCTATCCTGAAAATACGGTGAGACCCTGTCTCAAAACAAATGAAAACATAGGTGAAGCTTGGATCCCAGTAGTCTTTTTTTTTTTTTTTTTTTTGGTGCTGGGGATCGAACTCGGGGCCTTGTGCTTGCTAGGCAGGCTCTCTAACCACTGAGCTAAATGCCCAACCCTGGACTTGAACTTTTGATTCTGCTGCTTCAGCCTTCCAGAGTGCTGGGATTACAAGTGTGCACTACTGGGGCTGGCTCCTTTTTCATTTTCTTCTTCTTTTTTTTTTTCCTTTTTAATTTTGAGACAGGGTCTGATTAAGTTGCCCATGCTTGGCTCAAACTTGCAGTCCTCCTGTCTCAACTTCCTGAGGAGGTGGGATGACTGGTATTGTGCTGTCATGCCCAGCCCAACAGTCTTGACTGAAGTCAATAGATCTTGGTTCTCCTTGGCAGTCCCTGGACTCTCCGATGATGGGTGGGGGCACCGAGGTGGGGCGCTGCTGCTCCTCTGTGCTCCTGGGGTCTGTTGTCCGGGTGTGGACTGTCCGGTGCCTTGGCCAGCCGTGGGGCCGTGGTGACCTCGCTGCTGAGATGCTTGGGAGCCTGTGCGGAGGCTGTGCGCTTAGTGAGGCTGACTATGTGTGGTGACTCTGTGCCCTTCAGCCGACAGAGAATTCATCGAGGGCCGGAGGAGGGCCCTGAAGCGCTTCATCAACCTGGTGGCCAGGCACCCACCGTTCTCCGAGGATGCCATTCTCAAGCTGTTCCTCTCATTCAGTGGCCCAGTAAGTGTCCCTGTCCCGTGGTGGGTCCCTCAAGGGCTCGGTTCTGAGGTTCCTGGAGCTCATTCTCCTCCTCGAGTCTGCTTTCCTTCTCTTTCTCCTCCTTTCCTATTCTTCCCATTTGGACACCTGAAAAGAGTTCATTTCATTGTGATCAGCAGTGCTCAGCTTCCTTCCTTTCCAAGTGGTGGTTTGGTTACAGTTTTTAAGGGCATCCTTGGTTTTGACTATGGAGGATTTTGTGTATGGTGCGGAATTGTGTGGTTGCTTTGGGGATTTAGAGTTGATATATAGAGAGCAGATGGTTTGGAGGTCTCTGGATGAACTAGAGACTGCAGATGTGAATAAGTATTTACTAAAAGAGAGAAGAAAAAGGTCCCTCTTTGACTGAGAACCACTGAAGAAACAGCTGAGCTGCCTCACCAGAGTTGAGGTGTAGATCTCTGTCTGGGAAATGTCATCCTCATGCACATTCACCAGGAATTAGATCAGTGGTTCCTTTCTTCAGGCTGCTATGGGCAGCCTACTGGGAGCCAAGAGCTGAAGCTGAGCTCCTTTTCCCAGTGGAGAGGGGGGAGCTGCCAGCCCTTGCATTCCAGGCAGGGAGGTTCTAGGATAGAGCCTTTCTCCTGCCAGGGTGGGTGCAAAAGAGGCGTCCCCAGCAGGAAGGCAACCACTGGGTTCTCCTGTTGAAGGGATCCCCTTCTTGTATGGGCACTGGGGGCATCTGTACCCTGCCCTTCACCAGGCTACGGGGCAGGGATCCAGGGCACAGGCGGAGTCCACCAGGAACCATCCCCCACCCCTGGCCTTGTCCCTTACCCGGCTGTAGGGCAGAGGGTGCAGGACATAGGCAGAGTCTGTGGGGGGTACCCCCTCCCCCCTACTGGCTGCAGGGCAGGGGAAGCAGGACTCAGGCACAGCCAGCCTGGGCGCTGCTTCCATCCCTCTGACATGCCCGGGTGACATGCCCGGATCCCTTTTAACACGTAACAGACAGTCACTAGATACTCGTGACCCTTTGCTTTAGCAGGGATTGTGGCCTTTGAGCCCAGGGGGGAGCAGAGGTCCCCAGAAGGAACGTAGCAGGACCTGGGAGCCGCCCTGCTCCAGGCAGGGCACAGGGAGATGGGATACAGAGAGGGACTGGCACCTGCATTCTGTGGCATTAAGCTCCATTGTCCCCCATCTTTTCACTTGGGGCTCACTTTTCTTTGCTTCTTTCCATCCTTGCTTGCTTGCTTGCGTCCTTTCATTTTTGAAACAGGGTTGTGCTATGTAATTCAGGGTGGTTTTGAACTCACTCTGTAGCCCACGCTGGCCTCAAACTGGCAGTGATCCGCTCACCCCAGCCCTCCAGGTGCTGGGATTATAGGTGTGCACCATCATCACACTAGGGTTTGTTTTTCCTTTCTCTCCTTCCCTCCCTCCTTCCCTTCTTTCCTTCCTTTCTTCTGTGGTACTGGGGATTGAACCTTGATATACATGTGCTGCCGAAGCGAGCACAGGGGGATTGAACCTTATACCCAGGGCCTTCGCGTTGAGCTACAACCCCAGTCCTTTTTTTATTTTCTTTTTAATTTTCTTTTTCTTTCTCATTTTTTTGGCTGCTGGGGATCGAACTCAGGGCCTTGTGCTTGCAAGGCAAGTACTCTAACCGCTGAGCCAAATCCCCAGCCTATTTTTTTATGTTTTGAGACAAGGTCTCACTATGTAGTTCAGGCTGGCCTCAAACTCACTATGTACCCCAGACTGGCCTCTAACTCACAGCAGTCCTCCCACTTCAGCCTCCTGAGTGCTGGGATTATAAGAGTGTGCCACCATGCCTGGCTCCCAGTCCTTTTTCTTATTTTTATTTTTTATTTTGAGACAGAGTCTTGCTAAGTTGCCCAGGCTGGGCTTGAATTTGGGATCTTCCTGCCTCAGCCTCCCACAGTGGTGGGATTAAAGGTATGGGGTATTACCTTAGTTTTCCTTTTTGTTAAAATGAGAGAACTGAGGCCAATGATCCTCAGAACACATTTGAAATTCTACAGTTCCTTGATACTCCTTGTGTTTAGGGTTGGCTTTGCCAAGGAGACTTCTGTTCAGCGGGCTGGATTTCCAGACCAGGGGCTGCCCTTCCTCCATCTGTCGGCTGCCCAGGGCCTGGGGTGCCTGGCTTGAAGTCTGTCCACAGGAAGAAGGGATCCTTTGGGATCCTGAAGGGTCTGATGAATCATGCTGCCCCTTGGTGGATGTGGTCTGTTACTGAGGAAAAGCCTCGTTTTGCCCCAGAGCTGGGGGCTTGGTCATGTGCCTGTGTGTAAGTCAGGCTTTCCTGCCGTTAGCATTCAACTAAAGGAAATCTAAGAGACAGCAAAGCGGTTCTGGAATCCTGAGGGCAAAGCAGACACAGGGAAGTGGATCTCCCTTTGCAAGGGATTCCACTGGCTTTTGCTGATGCGATGGCCCCGTGATGGCCTGGTGTCAGCATTTGTGTCTTGGAAACAGAGTGCAACTCTCTCCTTCCTCTTGCAGGATGTGCAGAACAGGCTTAGAGAAGCAGCCCAGGGTGTCGGGGATGAATTCCTGAACTGTAAGCTGGCTACTAGGGCCAAGGTAGGTTTCTGCTCATGACTATTTCCCCCACTTTTGCGGGGGGCTGGTACTGGGGATCAAACTCAGTGCCTTGCTCTTGCTAGGCAAGTGCTCTACCACTTGAGCTAAATCCCCAACCCCTATTTTTTCCCCTCTTAACCAGAGATACAGTAATTTTTACACTGTACGATGTGATTCTGCCCCTGCTGTGTGCCAGGGATTGTGGGAGATCTACTGCCCCTTCTCATTCGACCCTCTTTCGACAGCCCTGAAACCAGGCTCTGCCTGCTGCACACCCAGGCCGCCTGCTCAGGTCTCTTCTCTCATCCGGCAGGACTTCCTCCCAACCGACATCCAGACTCAGTTCGCTATGAGCCGGGAGCTCATTCGCAACCTCTACAATAGCTTCTACAAGCTGCGGGACCGGGCTGAACGGATTGCGTCCAGGGCCATTGACAATGCGGCTGATCTTCTTATATTTGGGAAGGAGTTGAGGCAGGTGGCCCTCGGGTCTGTGGTGACAGAGTCTCCAGATGGTGTTGGGCTATGGGCACACTGAGTTTCCTGTAGGAATGGCCATCCTGATTGTGTCCCTACAGAAGGGTAGAAAGTGGGCTGGGCAAGTGGGCCATCATATTCAGGAGGAAAAGCTGGGGATTTCAGCTGGGTAGTGTGGAATCTTGCCAGCCTCCCACACTGCAGTCTTCCCTGTGTTAGGATTAGATGTGACACGGCTCATTATCCTTGAGAAGGTGCTGCCTGGGGCTGGCAGGGCTCCCTCTGTCTGCAGGGACACAGGGCACTCTCCCCTGTCTCAGCCTGACCTGGCATGGGGCCCTGCATCCTGCCTTCCTCTCTGCTCTCTCTGTCCCCTGGGTGCCCTCCAGGAGCTGAGGCTGAGGTCAGGACATGCCATGAGTGTCTCCTGTCGGTATGCTTCATTTCCCACAGTGCTTTAGGGTCTGACACGACCCCACTGCCCTCCTGGGCCACTCTGCACCTGAGCACCTGGGCCTCACTGAAGCAGGCTCTGAAAGGCCTGTCTGTGGAGTTCGCGCTACTGGCAGACAAAGCTGCGCAACAGGTGAGTGGCCTCCTCCTCCACAGTGTCTGTGCCCTGTACAGGATGTGCTGCCCCTCAGTGGGGGAGCGCCTCCTGCTTGTGGGCCCCACCGTTCTGAGCTCTGAGTGATCATGAGCCACATGAGAGGTACTGCCTGTCCTGTTTGTTCAGGCCGCTTTGCCTGAGCCAGGTACCTGAGGGAGGGCTACAAGGAATGGAAAACACTGGGGTCTGGGCTCTTGAGTGTGGACTTTGCTGAGATTAGAAGATGGATCTTTTTTAGAGATTGAACCCAAGGCCTTTGGAATGATCTACATTCCCAGCCCTTTTTGTTCCCAGCCCTTTTTATATGTTGAGACGGGAACTTGCTGGACTTCCTGGCTTGTGGACAGATAGTTCCCATTGTGCAGAGTAACAGGGTAATTTAACTCATCAGAAGAATAACTAAGCTCTCAGCGTGCAAGAGGCTCTGTCTTCCTTCCATTGACATCCAGAGCCTCTCTTTCCCTCTTCTTCCCACTCGGCCCCCAGAGGCTCCCTCTTCCTCACACCCTGACACCCACTTAACCTCAGGAAGTGCTGCCTGCTATTCAGCAGGATCTGTGTTTAGAAATCTGCAAAGAATCTGGTAGTTAGCAGGGACTAATTTGAAGATGTAGTAGTTACTGTCAAAGGTTCATCTGGGACTTTTGTGTTATAAAGCTCTCACCTAATTTTCAGGGTATCAGCTTGTTGCCTATTTCTTGGGGAAATAGTCTTAAGCTGCAAGTAGGTAGTTCTCAATAAGTCCATGTCCCTGCCTGACTGTGGAGCGCCATTGTCTGTGTGCTGGATCCACCTGCTGGCTGTTCAGGGGCTTTGCTTGCTGGGGGTTGGGTGCTCAGGTGCAGATGTGTTCATATTGAAGACAGAAATGGATCTCTATGGATGCGGAAAGTCTTCTCCTCTTTCTGCTCCTGGTGCCTGTGTGTTCCCTTTAGAAACTGAGTTTAGGGTGGTGTTGATACCTCTTTGTCTGCACTGGGTCTGTTCCTTCCTCAGGTCTGTGGGTGCCTTTTTTCTGGGGTGGAGAGCACCAAGGATGAGGAGTCAGAGTTTCCCCAGATGGCAGGGGCTTAGGGCAGGGACCTGCATTTTGGTGTCTGTGCTGTGACCTTGCCTCACTTACTTTGGTCTCTGGGCCTCAGTTTCCCCATCAGTGAAATACAAGGGGGCTGGACTAGATCATTAAAGCAACCATTTTCTTTTAACTTGAACCTTTCGTCCAGGCTCATATGTAAAACAAAAACCAAATCATTTCTTTCTTAGGACCCAGGCCTTAGCCATCCTCCACTGGGAGCTTCCAGCAGGGTGCTAGAATCCCTGGCTTTGCAGGGCATGGGGTGAACGTCACACCATCAGAGATGTCGCAGGCCTTCTCCCACTCCACACTTACACCTTGATGAGGGAGAGGAGGCCCAGGCTTCTGGCCTGGTGGGGAGTTTGTCATGTGACGTTCTTCCTAGCTCTGTGGCTCTTTGATGTTTTGTGAATTCCTTTTTGATATTTAATGTCTGGAGAAGTTCTGCATCCTGAATATCTCTTACTGTCTTTGATTGTAGTGAAATTAGTAGAATTTTTACATGAAACTGTATCAGGACTTAGATTAGCTGAAATTCCACCCTTCCCCTTCTGTAGACAGAAGGCGTCCTGGGCTATTTTTCTGATTCTGGCTTTGTTTGTACCAGTCTTGTTCTCCCCATACCTGTTAGGAGATGTCACTGTATCAGCAAGATGGGTGAGGCTTGGAGCAGGCGCTGATCTCTCTATAATGATGGCACTATGAATCTTTCTTTTTCTGTGTGTGTGAGATGCTAGGGATTGTAACCAGGGCCTTTGCGCTGAGCTGTAGCCCCAGCCTTTTTTTTTTTCTTCTTAATTTTGAGACTGTGTTACACCAAGTTTTCAGGCTGGGCTTGAACTTGTGTTTGTCCTACCCCAGCCTCTGGTAGGACAATGGTACCACGATGCCCCAGCTATGGTGTGCCTTTCTTAAAGGCGTGTATGTTGATGGCTTGGGGCCTTGTGTGCTGAACCACAAGTTGCCCTTGGTGGCAGACAGGGGCAGGGAGGACCCCAGGTCCCCTTTCCTACAAGCTGCATCAGTTGATGTGTTTTCATATTTGGAAAACCCTTAACACATGTCTTACTCCCTGGAGCTTGTTGGCTAGAATCTGGGGTGGCTGCA
This sequence comes from Hystrix cristata, assembly GCA_004026905.1. Classification (NCBI taxonomy): domain Eukaryota; kingdom Metazoa; phylum Chordata; class Mammalia; order Rodentia; family Hystricidae; genus Hystrix; species Hystrix cristata. The sequence goes on from PVJO010014110.1 coordinate 29,859, forward strand.
GGTATGGGACTGAGTGGTAGGAGCCTTCTCTTCTGGCCCTGCAGACTGAGGCCTAGAGGGTGGGAGGGGTGTTAGGGTTGCTGGTGGTGGCTGCAGTCCCCGACTCCCAGTCTGGTGCTTGTGTTCCCACATACTTCTCTGTGCCCTGGCTCCTTCTGCCTACCGCCCCCCCATACCTAATGTGATCTGTGGCTTCTGGGGTGACCTGCTACTTCGTGTGCACCCGCAGGCCAGGGCAGTCTCTGGGTGGTGGTGGTGGTCACTTGTGTCCCCAGGATGCTGAAGACAAGACCCAGAGCTGGGCTTTCCCTTCATTAACATGAGGGCCTGTGTGCTGCAGGCTCACTGGCACCTATCCCTTGGTTACCTGAGCCACAGTGACAGGGGACTCATGTCTGCCCCTCTCCTCCCTGCTGTGGGCCCTTTCTTGTCCCCCTTGTCCACTGAGGCACCAAACCGGCTCTTCACTTGTTTCGCGCCTCTTCAGGGATGCATCCTTTTGCAGCTGTCTCTCTCCCCTCATGCCCTGCCCAGACCTACATCCTGTCCCTGTTAGTAAAGCACCAACTCTCAGATACCCACTTTTGGACACACCCACAGCCTCCAGTGACACTGCATGGGTGTGCATGGGAGTGTGGGGTGAGACTCTGGTCATGGAAGGCGGAAGGAAGACACGACAGTGCGGGGACAGCTGGAGCAGAGAGGGTGCTGCTCCGTCCCCATCAGAACTGCTGGGTTTGAAAGTGTCTCTGTCTGGCGTTGGGGTGGGAGCTGGCATGCAGAAGGGGGCCCTTCTGCAGCACAGGCGGGTGGCTCTGAAAGAGGAGTGTGGCAGGCTGTGTGCAGCAGGGTGGGCTCCCCGGCAGTCCTGAGTTCTGCGTGGGTCTGTGTTGAATGTCTCACCCTTGCTTCCTAGGGCAGACAGGAAGAGAATGATGTGGTGGAGAAGCTGAACCTTTTCCTGGATTTGCTTCAGGCCTATAAAGTGAGTCTGGACTGCTCTGTGGGCAGGGGCAGAGCTTTTGAAAGTGACCTTTTAATCTTTCAAGGAGTGACTCCAAAGACCGGGAGGAGTGCGGGGCCAGGGCTGTGATAGGGAGGACGGGTCTCCCCGTAGCTGGCCTGCACCCCTGTGGCTTCCCCCTTGCTGGGAGTGGAGGCACTCGCCCTGAGCATGTCATGCCTTGGGTGTGTGTGTGTGTGACTGTTAGGGTTCTTCTTCATAATCTGGGGTCTTGGCCCAGTGGGAAGGGGGTCCACCCAGGAGCAGGTGGAGATCCCAGGAGGTCGCTCTCAGCTGAGGGCAGGGGAAGCCTTCTGAGCGGAGCATCTGAGACAGGAAGAATTGTGACACAGGGCTTGTGGAGTGAAGGGTTCCTTACCATTTTGGTGCCCAAGGAGAGCCTGCCCAGTGCTGACGGAGAACGTTCTAGCAGGCATTCTCTGAACAGGGTGGTGGTAGCAGATGGCCTTGGAGTCTGATGCTAATTCCCTTGAGGTTTCCAACTGTGGTTGTTTATAGCCCTGAGTCTTCCTTTCAGGGCTTCCTGTTCTGCTGCTGCCCAGATACCTGTTCTCTGGAACTGGGTAGCATTTGCAGTTTGATGTCCAGAACTATCTTGGGCTCTGGACTCCACTCTCCTAACTGGGGTTCATTATACGTAAGGTTTTGCTTCAGGGCCTGGGGTGTTCTGTGCTGTGAGCCCCCACACAAACTGGCAGGTATCACTGGGTCTGAGCAGAGCCTGGCCCTGAACTACTCTGCTCCTTGGCTGTTTCCTGAGCAAGGATGAGTGTGCTGTGGACAGTTGGTTGTCCTGGCCTCTTCCTCTCCTCTGTTGGAGCTCGGTGCTTTCTCCTGTGGAAGGTGGGAGATCCTGAAGTTGGTGCAGCAGGAAGGGCTCCAGACTGTCCTCCATGCTGGGTCCCTCTGGGTAGGTGCGGTGGCAAGCATGTCCCTCCCTGCAGGACCTGTGCGAGCGGCATGAGAAGGGCGTGTTGCACAAGCACCAGCGGGCCCTGCACAAGTATGGGCTGATGAAGAGGCAGATGATGAGTGCCGCCGTGCAGAACTGCGAGCCCGAGTCTGTGGAGCAGCTCGAGTCCCGCATTGTGGAGGTAGAGGTGGGCTGGGAGCGGGCAGATGCGTCTGCAGAGGGTCAGTGCCCCTACCTGTCCTAGGATGTGCTTCTCTCTCATTCACAGTGCTGCAGCCCCAGCCCTGGTAGTGGCTGCACAGAGGGCTGAGCCTGGGCTCGGGCAGGCAGGATCCCTCCTTCCTGCGTCTGCTGGGCCAGGCGCACAGTGGGCTCTTTTCCTTGCAGCAAGAGAATGTGATCCAGACCATGGAGCTTCGCAACTACTTCTCCCTGTACTGCCTGCATCAGGAGACACAGCTGGTCCATGTGTACCTTCCCCTCACCTCGCATATCCTCGGGGCCTTTGTGAACTCTCAGATCCAGGGGCACAAGGAGGTGAGGCCCAACCTGCTCCACCTTTCTGCACCAGTGCCTTCCTGCAGCCAGAGATGTGGGGGAGTTATTTATGGCAGTCAGCAGAGATGGGGCCCATGTGGAATATAAAACACAATTCTTGTTCAGATCTTCTGTTCTCATGTGGCCAGAAAGATAATTCATTCTGAAGTTGTTCTCGTGGTTCTTGGTGGGAGGAGGAGCAGAGAGAGACCAGAAAGGAATAGTTTCTTCCCTTCCAGAAGTCCTGGAGGAGTCAGAGAAGGCATATGGTTGGCAGGAGGATGCTGGGAGTCAGGTTTAGTAGAGTATGTTCAGCTGGACGTTTTTCTGGAAGCCCGTGGGCAGCTTCCTGCAGTATTAGAGGAGTAGTGTTGTGAATTGTCCTGAGGGACAGTCTCTGGGTACAAATGATCTAGAGCCGGTGACTCCAGGGTACATCGTTGGCTCTTTGCTCACTTTTCTCAGCAGCAGCATGTGTCTGTCCATCTCCAGACAGCTTAGGATTACTTGTGTGTCTAGCCAGGGCTGAGGCAATACTTAAAAAGGCACATACCTGTAACCCTAGCACTCTGGCAGGCTGAGGCAGGAAGGTTACAAAGTTCAAGCCTAACCTGGGAAACTTAGCAAGAGCCTCTCTCAAAATTAAAAAAAAAAAAAAAAAGTGCTAGGGATGTAGCTCAGTGCTAATGCCCTGGGTTTAACCTCCAGTACTGCCAAAAACATATTTTTTTTCATTCTGTTCCTCTTTTTTGGCCCTGGTGTAGCCCCTACAACCCCTCCTTCTGGTTTCCTGGCCTGACTGCCTTCTTTTCCAAGTGATCAGTGACACCTTCTGCTGGCGCTGGGAGCACAGTCACCTCCTAAAAGGATACATCTGTGTGTGGCTACCTCCAGCTCCTCGAAGCAGAGGAGGAGCCCAGGTGCAGGCCTTGCTCTCAAGTCCCTTCTACATGACTGTTGCAGTTTCTTCTGGCCTTTGTAGCTCAGTTTCCCTATGGAAGAAATGGCAGAAAGTATGACCCTGCCAGTTTTCTGAGGTTGGCCTGGGCATCTGTGACTGGTGCTGGGCACAAGCTGATTCTAGCATCCTTGTCACCCAGGATACACAGAGAAGTAGTCCAGCAAGTGGGGAGCTGGCCACTCAGGCCTTGGCCAAGGCATGTCCAGACCCCAGGGGAGGATCAGGGAACAACATGTCACATAAACTCAGACCTGCGGGTCAGAAAGGTCACTGCAGTAGTTGGGGTGGGGTGAGAGATGGAGGTCACCAAACCAGTTGGGAGTAATTAGGACTGACCAGTCAGCACCCAGTCTAGCCCTGACAGAGAGAGTAGAACTGCCTGGGTGTCTATGCTAGATATGGAATTGAGTTGCAGAGCCTGCCTCTGACCTTTGGAGTCAGAATCAGTGGGGAAGGGGCTCGGATCTGTGCTCTCAGTGGGATGCCTGGTGGCTGGGGGACAGGAGGGCCATCGTTCAAGTGAGAAATCACCTCAGCCCGAGGCAGAGGATCCCATGCTGCTAGAGTGCCTGGTGCTCATGGTGCCTGGTAGTTCTCACAGCACCCCTAGGCCGAAGGACATTTTTACATTCTGTTGATTAATTGGCTCCAGACCTCACAGCCTCCATGTATTCTTGTAAGTGGTGTTCCTGTCCCTGGTGAAGTACTCCATGATGCGCTGTAGATTTGCTGAGATGTAGGGGGCAGCGTGCCTTCACGGTTTGGGAAATGCAGGCCCAACCAGAGGCAGTAGCAATGGGCTGGAGAGGAAGCTGGCTGTATTGGTTTTCTTGTCCCTGGACAAAATACCTGACATCTACATCTTAATAGGAGAGGTTTAATTTGCTCATGGTTTCTGTGCATGGTTGGCTGGCTCTAAGGCAGGAACCTCATGGCAGAGGAAAGCTGCTTATTTCGTGGAGGCCAGGAGGCAGACCAGGGAACGAACAGCCTCAGAGAAGGGGCCAGGGACCGGACCAGAGAGTCCCCAAGGCCACACCTCTGTAACCCACCCAGAAGTGTGCTCCACCAGTCCTGGGGCAGATCTGAAAGCCAGTCAAGTTCACACTCCACTTTAACCGTCACAGTAGCGGTGTAGAAATGTCAGGAAGTCAAGGTAACATCTTGGGTGACCGGGTCCAGGCTTGCATGTCTGGGTGAGTATCAGTGAGGGACTGTGTGACCAGCAGCAGCAGGGCTGCATTCCAGCCAGGCACGTTGTCCTGACCCAGAGTGTGAGCAATCTCTTTATGGCCAGTGACTCACTGATCCCATCTCCCAGTACTAAGATTGGACTTTGCCAGCGCCTGGACCACACTGGCATGTCCCAGGGCCACATGCTTCTCTTTTGTTGTCACACGAGCCCTCGCATCCCACGTGGGTCTCTAGCTGGCTCATGGCTAGGCTTCCCTGATGCTCACTGTGTCTAGATGTGAAAGTGCCTGGTGAGTAGTTCTGTGTCCTATTCCTGTTTTGTTCACTTTGTAGATGTAGACTTGGGGTTTGACCTGCTAGGCTGGGTGGAAGGCCAGCTGCAAAGCTGTGGGACACAGTGCTGGGAGTAACACCTTCGCTGTCTGTCCTCTGAATCCAGGGGGTGCTCTACCACTCAGCTACATTCCTGGTCCCATTTTAAATTTTTTAAAATTTTGAGACAGCTTCTCTAATTTGTGCAGGCGGGACTCAGAGCCTCAGCCTCCTTTAGTGCTGGCAGTCGTATTTCTTAAAATTCTACATGGATCAGGTGGTGGCCCTTTGGTCCTGCATGTAGGACTTGGGACAAGCCATGTGTGACCTCTGGAGGATGGCCCTCACTTCCAGGAGCTCTGTGGTCATGGCCGGTGGGGTGGAGGTGGGGTGGCAGGCACAGCAGGTGACATGCTCCCCTCTGCTGGCCTCGATGTGGAGCAGACATGTCCCAGGTGGGCAAGCTTGTGCGTTTCTCACTGGGGGTCTGTCTTTCCTACAGATGAGCAAGGTGTGGAACGACCTGAAGCCAAAGCTCAGCTGTCTGTTTGCTGGACCCCACAGCACGCTGACTCCACCGCGGTCCCCCCCAGAGGACAGCTTGTGTCCCCGCTAGTGCCTGAGGCCACAGCGGAGCTCCTTGTGACTCACTAAAACCTCTTTCCAAATGGTGTGTCCCTGGCTGATTCCCTTCGGACAACGGCCACTGCCCTGCGGTGCCTGCAGGGGCTGAAGCAGAGGAGCTCATGCTGTCCAGGTCCGCGGGGCGCGACTGGCTATCTCCACCCCGTTCTTGGGTGGGAAGCTGTGCCCCTGGCCAGCCCTGTGGCCTGTCGGCCTGGTGGACAAGTTGGTGTTCTCTGGGATGGTTTTCTCCAGGTGGCAAGAGCTGGGGGGGGGGGCAGGGGTTGTTCCCACACTGCAGGTCATTCCTGGGGTGGAGAGGGGACCCTGGGTATCAGAACAGTCCATAGGGCTCGCCTGGAGGGGTTGCAGCCAAACAGGGGAAAGGGTGGCCAGACCGTCCCACAGGCCTGTAGCTATCAGGCTTGCGCTGTGGACTGGGGCCCTAGGCACAGGTGGCTGGGTCACTGCTGTATGCCAGAAGAGAAGGCAAGGCAGGGAGGCCAGCTGATGCAGAAAGTCACTGGTGCAGTGCCGGTGTCCAGGGACACATTCCTGTGAGTGTCCACGGAGCCCGGGCTGGGGCTGCCCTCTGCGCGCACACATGTGATCCTGAGGGCCCCGTGTCTGTGTGTGCAGGATCAGGTGCACTGAGGTCTCTCGGTGATGCTGTGGAGGTGCTGCCCACCTGTCCGAGGCTAGAAGCTGCTGTTCCTTTTCTAGTCTTGGGCGGCTACTGTTGGAGGCCAGGCTGTAGGGCCTGAGGCTCGAGGGTGGGCCAAGGGACACGCAGGATGCAGGGGCAGATGTGGGGTGGGGGAACATGCCAGCAGCAGCACCAGGCCGAGCCTTTGCCCAGGAAGGGTGTCCCAGGCCGAGTGGCACTGGTCTCCTGCTGTGGGCTTAGGTCTGGGTGATCGCTGCTCTCCCCTCTTGCAGTGGACACAGGGCCTCTGTGGACCCCTGGGTGTCTTTGGGCCTTGTCCTCACTGGCCAGGGAGACTGGGAAGCAGGTTTGCGAGGCAGGCAGCATTCCCAGAGTTTCTCCTAGCCGTGATTCCTGCCCAGGTCAGAGGCAGGCTCGGCAGCTCTGCACCCCGCAGGCAGTTGTCCTCATGCTGACGGGCCACCATGGCTGTGGGGGCTTAGTGCTGCTCCTGCCATGTGGGTGGGCAGAGGGCAGACTGTCCGCTGGGTTTGGGGTGGCTCGTGCCTATGCCCTCCCTCTGCCACGTGGCCCTGAGGTGCTGTGGACTGTTGTGGAGTTGCAGCCCCGTCCTGCTGGTGAGATGAGGCACGGGGGCCAGGGACTTGCGCATGCGTCTCCAGGCTGGGAGGTGCGCCAAGAAGAGCCTGTGGCACAGCTTCGGTATGAGTGTGTGTGAGGGCACGCACACGTGTGTGTCTGCGCATGAATGTGTGCGGTACTGGGGAGTGAATGCAGGCCCCAGAGGGTGCTAAGCAAGTACTTTACCGCTGACCTACTCCCTCAGCTGATCTTTGAAAAATTTATTTTGAGAGGGTCTTGCTAAATTGCTCAGATTGGCCTCAAACTTTTGATCCTCCTGCCTCAGCTTCTTGAGTAGCTGGAATTACACGTGTGTGCCACCATGTCTGGTCAAAACGAACATTACCCTTTAGAGAATTGGCAGGGAGCTGGGTATGGGGGCACATGCCTTGTAATCTTAGCAACTGGCGGAGGCAGGAGTATCACTGTGAGTTCGAGGCCAGCTTGAACTACATAGTGAAATCCCATCTCAAAACACAAAACACAAAACAAACAAAAAATTGGCAGGGAACTTGGGGTGAGCGAATGACTTATGAGATTGTGTGCCTGGTGGCCTCTCGCAGCAGTGGGACAAAAAGGCGGAGGCAGAGGGGAAGGGCAGCCTGCATGCCCTGCAGTGGATCCCGGGCCTCAGGAATGGGTGTGGATAGGAGCTTCCTCACTTGCTCTCTGCCCTCCCCCACCTCCAGGTGCTTTAGGAAGGGGCCTGCTGGAACTGTGGGGTGCTAGTGCAACACCCTAGGCTCGGGCTGGCAGCGTCTGCTCAGCTTTGACCCTGGACAGGAAACCTACTTCTAGCTCTAGGGTCACGGTTTCGTGGCGGCAGGGGATGAGGGGTCCCAAACCCCTCTCGGCTGTCCTGCTTGAGCTTGTGTACCCCTGTGGCATGCCTGGCCCGATGGAAGGATGGTGGGCACCATACTGTCAGGAGATGAGGCCTGGCATGCAGAGTCCCATTTTCCTGGTGAGGAAGGCTGAGGAGGAGCGCAGCTGCAGTCTCGGCTGATGGCCACGTGGCCAGAGGGGTGTGAGTGCCGGTGGGGAGTGCAGGGCAGGTTTTGTCAGGCCTGCCAAGCTCTGGCGGTGTGGGGCTGGGCCTGAGGCCATGCAGGAAAGGACTGCCGTGGGCCTGCGTAGGATCCATAGCTGAAATTGGCACTGCTGGTGTTCAAGGCCTTTTCTTGTGCTGGCCCGAGCCACCTGTTATGTAAGAAGCACTTTCCATGGCTGCAGGAATCAGTTACTGCCACACCCAATAAATTGGAACTGTTTACACATGACCTGCATTCTGTAGTTTTATCCACAAACCTCTGTGAAGTTGTTAAAGTGTCTGAAAGCTGGAGGTTCGTTGTGTAACGGGCGGTCTGCTCTTCCCCTTCTTCCTGGTGGCCCTGTGGAGAAGGCCACGGAGGCAGGGGAAGGGGACAAGCCTGTGACATGTTAAACCTGGGATTTGACCCCGAGCCCTTGACCGTGCCTCAGCATCCCCTACTGTGAAAGGGGAAGAATCCTAAAAAGCGGGTGGTGGTGAGAGAACAGCATACCTTCCAGCCTGTAGCACTAGGCAGATGCCTGGCCCTCCACCTCTGTCAGCCCAGCACAGCTGGTGGCTTCCTGTGGGCAGGGCCAGGTGGGTTGTGCCAGTGCCTGGTGGAGACCATGAAAAAAGTGAGGGCCTTTATTTCCTTTCCATCCAAATGTCTTCCAACAGAGAAGACACATCCCTAACGGGTGGAATCCCAGCCCAGCTGGTCAGTCTGTGGCCGCCCAGCAGCCAGACCCAGCTGGGACCAGCAGCTCACACTAGATGTCTTCCACCTCATGCAGCGAGTAGTCGAGGATAGTATCCTGGCCCTGGAACTTGAAGTACCCTTGAAACTTCTTCTTCTGAAGCAGGAGTGGGAACCAGTAGCTGTCATCGGGCCACATGTCACCAAATGGGATCTGGTCCAGCTGGAACCACTGAGGGCGCATTTCTGTACCAAGGGCATAAAGGTAGCCGGTTAGTGCTTGCCGCAGATGGAACTAGCCTCTGGGACACTGAGCATTCGTGATCTACTTGCATATTCAGTTTTCGTGATTGTTTTTCTTATTTCATAGAGCAGGAAAATGTGCTTGGAGCTGCAGGGCACTGGGCTGCCGCTGTGCCCTGTGGCCCCAACTGTGAGGCTCAGCCTGTGTCCAGCACTGCCATGTGAGATGGGCCAGGCAGATGGGTGCTCCTCCCCAACGGTGGCACTGAACAGGGCCCCGAGACTCACCATCGCTCTCCATGGGCGTCCCCTGCACGCTGTCGGTACGGAAGATGTGCACGTCCATCAGCTCGGGGACATCCACAAACTCGAATGTGATGTGGCCCACCTTCTGCAGCATGTCCACTGTCAGGCCACTCTCCTCCTGCAGCTCCCTGCGGGCAGAGAGGGACAGGAGGAGGCGTCAGCTAAAGCACAGTGCCTGCACCCACAGAGCCCTGGGACCCCAGAAGTAGCATGTGTGGGTGCAGATCCCAGGAAGACGTTAGTAGATCCCAACCTGGCCCAGCTGCAGAACTAATTTGAGCTTTAAAAAATTCAGTTTGTGGTATATACCTGTAACTCTAGCTACTCAGGGGCCGAGGCAGGAGGATCGTTTGAGCCTAAGTGTTCAAGACTAGCTTGGGCAACATGGCAAGACCCTGACTCCAGAAAAAAACAAAACTTTTTTGGGGGGGAATATGTGGCTCAGAGGCTCTGATGAGGGCCTGGGAGATGGTGAGGAGCTATGTGTGGGGCCACAGGTCTGGTGTGTCTTGCATATCAGGCGACAGGCCCTGGCTCCTGAGTCTGGGTCTGCAGTCTCACAGGTAGGGGCCAGGCAGGGGCTGACCCCCATACTGGAGCCTGGGCCCCAGGCTCTGACCCAAACAATGTCTTTCGCGCCTGGTGCCTCACTGACAACACAGGACCAAACCTCAGGTCTCGAGGGACCCCCCTGAAGGAGGGGCTTGTTTTTGACTTAGCTTCTGTCACTGAACCAGTTCCTCTGAACGCTGATCTGCAGGACACATGCTTTGGGTGTCTCCCTTCACACCCGCCTCCCTCTTCTCAGGACACCTAGCAGCTCCAGGAGGTATAAAGGATCCTCCCATCCTGGAACAAGCCCTCCCATTCACTGTGAACAGAACTAGCCTGCCTTGCCTAAGTATTTCATGCTGCTGCTAATTTAAGTCTTTTTAAAATTACATGTTCATTGTAGACAGTTCAGGAAACAAAACACCCATGAACCCATCACCCACAGAGAACTCCTGGTGTCATTCCAGTAAATCTCCTTTGGGTCTTTCTTGCACATCCCTTAATGAAACTGCAGACATGCTCTACCTCGTATTTTTCACTTACTGAGAGAGGTGTGTGTGCAGCACACCCCCCACCCCCAAGTGGTTTCTGAACTGTTAAATCTTTTTTCTGAGATAGGGTCTTGCTGTGTAGCTCAGGCTGGCCTTGAGCTCAACAGCGATCTTCCTGCCTCAGCCTCTGAAGTGCTGGAATTACAGGCATGTATCACCATGTCTGGCTCTGAATGGTTGAATCTTACGGAGTTATAAAAAAAAAAAAATTCAATTTCTGGTCATGATGGAAAGCACTGTGCTGAGCATTTGTTTGCACACCTTAAACTGCCACCTCCACACCTGGGTACAGACGGTGCGCAGGGTCCTTGGTAGACACATGCTGTGTGCTCTGGACTATGGGGACTTGCAGGTCCTCTCCTGCTACGAGGTCCCTGGCTTCCTCACTGCCCTAGATTGTTTCTATAAAGCAACACGTCTGACCATTTATAGGTGTATATATAAGAAAACCTTTCTCAGCTATGATCTGTGAGTTATTTTAAGAACAAAACCTGGTTTCTTTCTGCCAGTAATAAGTAGTCAGGATGCTACTTTGTTTATAGGCAAAACACTATTTACACATTAGGTTAAATGGTTCTGGGCTTGCTGTCTACTGTGGTATCAGACGCACAGCCCTGAAATCGGTACATTCATTGAGATGGTTAATTAAAATTGGGCCTGACCTAAAAAATGAGTGTGTAGTGTTTTCACTTGGGGCTCCCCAATTACACATACTGCAAGTGCTCAGCAGGGCCTCCCTTGCCTCTCTGGCAGCGGGCTGGCGGATCTTGCTTTAAACACCATCCCCTACTGATGCAATGTTTTGACTGATTTTGGTTAATCCTCCCTGAGTAGGTGGCAGTGTATGTGGTATCAATAATCTCGGTGATGGAGCTAAAGCTCCATTTCACAGGCTGGGATAATTAGACAAAGACGACCCTGTTACAGTCTTGCTAAAGTGTCTGGCTGTATCTGTGATGCATGTGGCAGATGGAGAACAGGATGAGCAATAAATTAAGCACAAATACAGAGCAGAAAGCGCCCTCTGTGGGTGCGGGAGGCGGGGTTGGAAGTCCCAGGATTTGGGATTAGCTGTTCTCTCAAATGGGCTGTGTTCTGGTTGCTGGTGTGTTGCTAGCTAGAAAATAATATTCACACTGAAAACTTAAAACCCAAACTTGAGGCCTGATGCATTTGTCCCACCAACTCTAGGTGCCCAAGTGCATGCCTGCACCCCAGGCAGAGGTGGGACCCTCAGGTGTACCCAATGGCTTCCCCCACCATGTGGGAGTAGATGGGCACTCAGACCTGCCCTGCTGCTGAGGCGTGTTGCCCTCTGGGAGCTTCCTGTTGGACTGGTCCCCTTTATCCCAGACTCCCCGGGACAGGGTGCTGCTGGGCTCTGGGATCTCTGGGGGGGGGAGGGCAGCTCTGTTCAGATGTGCACACAGGAAGCCAGCTCATCTCTGGGAGTCGGGATCCCTGATCTCAGCCTGTCTGGCTGCAGCACCCTCATTCCTCATGTGCAGGGAGTTCCTACTCTTTGCCGTCCTGCATTCCCTCTCGCCTTGCGGAGGCAGGGGATGGTGAGCGCTTGTCAGAGGGTGTCCCTTACCCTGACTGCATCCTACATTGCACTCTGGGTTGGCATGTCTGGGTGCTCAGAAGTTCCTCAGGGCTGGCCACATGGGGTGGCCTTGGGTGCTGAACTTCGGACCTCGGTCCAAGAGCAAGGCCGTTCCTGCCTTGGCAAAGTCTAGGAAGTGTGGAAACCAGTCCTGCCCCGTGGCTGCGGGGGCGTCCTCCGGGTTGGCGCATGCCCTTTTGGGTGCCCAGGCAGGAAAAGGAGCTGGGGCAGCAGGCGGGTCCCGGGGAGCCCGCAGGTGCACGTGAGCCCCCGGGATGATGAGACCTTTACAGTAAGGCTGTAGAGAGCTGGCTCTACACATAGTCACATTGCAGTGAAAGCCGTTCTGCCATCTGCAGTGAGATCAGGATGAAGGAGGCCGCCGGCATGCAGTTACCACCCGTGGAAGGCCTGCCCTTTGCAGGAGTGGACACGGTGTAGAGGAAGCTGACATGGTTTCACACCATCCATGACAAAGGTGTCAGGACTGCAGCATGTTCTTCAGCAAGTGATGTGCCAACTAGATATCTGTACGAAAACCCCAGCCGTGCCCCATGTCATGGCCCTGCTGTTCTGTCATATGTGGAGCTCAATTCTACATGGCTTGTGGACCTACATTTCTGTTTTAGGAGAAACTTAAGAGAGCATCATCTTAAGCTTGGGATATGCAGGTCACCTCAATGGTGTAAAAAATGTTAACCAGAAGCAAAAAACTGTATGTGGGATTATATTAAAATGAAAACCCTGTTTATTAAAACATTAAGAATGAAAGGCGAGCCACGGAGTGGAAAATATTGGCAATGTATCCACTTACATTTAAAATGCATAATGAACCATGAATCGGTATGGAAAAGGCACCTGGTTCAAAAGGGGCAGAAAGTGTGAGCAGACACTGCACAACCGGGCCCGTGCCAGGCCGCAGACACTGAGCCGACGCCCAGTCTTCCCACTCTGTAAGCAGAGCAAACACGCTCAAACCACAGCGAGGCCAAGAGGACAAAGGCAGAAAACACTACGCGCTGCTGAGGATTCAGGAGAACCAGGACTCGGACCCCCTGCGGGGAGCCCAAGTCAGCACTGCTGCTTTGGAGATGGCCTGGCAGTGTCTCCTGCAGCCCGCTGCAGCTGTGGCTTCCCTCCTAGGTGCAGACCCACCAGGAAGGTGTGCACAGGCGTGCACCCAACACACATGCAGGATTTCATGAACGTATGCCCTGCACCAGCTACAAACTGGCAACACCCCAGACGCCCACAGCCGAGTGGACAGATGTGGTATGTCACATGCTGGTCTTGTACAGCAAGGAGAAACACGGCTACGTGCACACACGACACTGGGCAGAGCCCACGGAGCAGGGTCCCTTGGCATGACGCCACGTACCTGGCTCTTCAGGCCAGCCCCAGGTCCTCAGGTGTGGCAGTCAGGCCAAGGCCACCTGTCCTGTCAGTAGATGCATGTGTTGATTTAAAGGGGAACCCACTTCTTAAAATTCACAGAAGAATGTAAAACGTGATACTCCTGTGTTACACTGCAGGAAAAACTCAATTTAAATGGAGTTCTGGCCTCAGTGAGTGCTTCTGGGGAAAGGGGAAGTAAGTACTTATTTAAGGTTAGAATGATGAGAGCGCTGGAGAAAATGAACAGGCACCCTTCTTAGATGTGAAGGCCGAGGAGGAGTTTGCCAGGGGAGGAGCTGAGAAAAGTGGGTGGGCAAGAGCTGGTGCCCACGGAGGCTCAGTGGATGACAGGTGGGGATTTCAAGCGCACGGTTAAAGGGTTTCGGCATGAGTGTGTGTAAATGCTGGGACGGGACATGGGGGTGGGTGGTGGCCCAGACAGTGTAGCCCACCTGTCAGCCAGCTAAAGCGTGGGCCTCGGAGGGAGGGCAGGAGCAGGAGTCCAGAGAGGGGCTGCTGCGCCTGCCCAGGTGAGTGAGTGGTCTGGAAATGGTAGTGGAGGCAGCACAGCCAGGATGGATGCAGGTTCCATCTGAGGAGAAGGCTTGCTTCCTGCACCATACTTGCCTCCCTCCGTACCTCATACCTGATCAGAGGGAGAACTACCGTCATGCTTAGCCATGAGGGTCTGGACTAATGGTTTCTTGTGTTTATTTAATTCCAGAAATGAATGATATTTACAGAGGGCAGGAAAACATAGTCCTGAGACCCTGAGATAGTTCATAAGCAAACACCTCAGGGCTGCTAAGGGGAGCCTGGGAATTATGCTTGTCACCACCAGGACAGGCAGCTGGAGCCACCTGGTCCAGGCTCCTCAGTCTGTCCTCAGCCCTCGGCTGCTTCCACACTGCTCTGCACAGCCCCTGCTCTGGCCTCTGCCGCTGAGGCCATGCCCCCCACTGTCAGGACCCTGGAGAGTGCTCCCTTGTGCCCAGTTATCCTCCACTCTGTCCTGGACACCCAGACACCTGAGTGTGGACAGACCTCCCTCCTGCACGCCCGTGCTGGGCCAGGCGGCTCTGGTCCTGGCTTATGGTTATGACCTGGTCCTTCTGTGTCCCTGAGTCTGACACACAGCAGAGGGCTCCAAAATTCATGACCTAACTATGACCCAGGCAGAAGGCAGTCAGTGGACGGCAAACCAGGCCTTCGATCACCTGTTCCTGTCCACTTTCGCTTCTGAATACAATCCCGGCAGGCCATAGGCTGCGTGCCCACTCACCAGATGGGTCTTTCCCCAAGCTGTGCCATCTTGGCACAGGGCTGGCTGCAAGGCCTGGAACCTGCCAAAATGGTACCAAATGCAAGCTTGGCAGGGAAGTCTCAGCCAGGGATCTTCACAGGGAGTGCTGCAACCCTGTCATGCCCTGTGAAATCAATTTGGTGGATTGCCACCAGCAATTAATAAAGGATGGGAGAAGACCCTTCTGGGCTGCAGTGTCCTGCCTTACCTCCTTCCCAGGAGCCTCTCTGTATCTGGGGTTTTGTTTCTCCTTCAGGAAAAGTGGCTTTAAGGTTGACACAAACAGAACCACCATAACAAGAACTATTTTTGTGCAGGGCTTTGCAACATTTACACTGATGACCTCATTTAATCCTACAAGCCTCTAAAGAGCAAGAAGGGCAAAGAAGTTGATGTCTGGAGGATGGTGTGATCTTGGGCAAGTTGTTCAACATTTGTGGGCTTCAGTTCCTTCCCAGGGGGAGCTGGATGTAGAACTGAGACAGTGTGTGTAGAAGGTTTAGATAAGAGTGACAATTAGCTCCCCGCAAAGTGAGAAAACCAAGTTGCTGATGATCCCTGTAGCTAAGTAAGGAAGCCAGCACTGTGCAACTGAAGCCATAACACACAGTGGCATGCCACACACGTCCTGGACACAACCACCACTGCACGGGAGCAGCTAACATGTTCAGCACTTCTGCAGGCCAGGCACGTCCAAGTCCTCTACATGCATTTTCTCATCTCTCTTCACAACACTCCTAAGAAGTAGGTTGCCAAGGTTATTATTGCCCTTTTGCAGATGAAGCTACAGAGGCTCAGCCAGATATGGTGGTGCATGCCTGTAATCCCAGCATTCTGGGAGGCTGAGGCAGGAGGATCACAAGTTCAAGCTCAGCCTGGGCAACTTAGTGGGTTAGAGAGACCCTATCTCAAAAATAAGTAAATAAGTAAAAAAGGGTTGAGGGTGTAACTCAGTGCAAAGCCTCTGGGTTCAATTCACAGTGTTGTGGGGGTTGGGGTGGGGAAGGAGGCATAAGGGCTAAGTACCCGCTCTAAGTCACATACCTCCAGGTGGTAAAGCTGGGATGGGGCTCTCTACTCATCCTCACCCCCTGCCAGGTGGGCTCTGTGGCCAGATCTTCCCCTTCCTTACCTCTTGGCCCCATCCTCGATAGTCTCTCCTTCTTGCACCTTGCCCCCGAAGCCGTTCCAGCGGCCAGCCCCGAAGCCCCGCTTCTTCATGCCCAGCAGGATGCGCTGAGGCTGCAGCACCAGCACCAAGGTATAGAGCCTGGAGGCACCCATGCTTCCCTGGGACTCTGAGCGGCAAGAGGGCAGCGTCAGCCTCGAGTGGGATGTAGACAGATGTGGGTGCAGCATGTGTGCAGGCTGGTGGGCAGGCGGGAAAGAGATACACACTGGGAAGTGGTGAGGGGAACCCTGGTGGTAACTTCCTAGGCCTGTGACATGGGGCTTGGCTGGCAGCAGGTGTAAGCCTGCCCTTGAACCAATTATTTTTTGAGGCAGACAGGCCCACCCTTAGCACCCCGAAGCATCAGTGCCAGGGCTTTTGCCTGCGAGGGCTGGTCCAACAGCAGAGGGTCTCAACTTCCTTTTCCGCACCCTGCTTGGTACTCTTGGCTATGAAAGACAGCTCAAGGTTTCCAAAGCTGAGCTGTTGCTGCTGTATCTACCCCAGGAACACTAAGCCTGTACTTGCAAGGAGGGCAGGCTGGCCCCAGGAGAGCCATGCGATTTATCCATGGTTCTTATGATAGGCTTTAGCCTTGTCCTTTTCATTCATAGGGGCTCCTTCTAGCTTACTGGGACTTGACTCCAGCTCTCTGCAATAACAGGCCTCCAGAGTCCCAGGAGGTGCCCACCTCCAGACAGGGGCAGGTCCGCCATCCTGTGACAGGAAGTTCTATCTCACTCTGCTCTTACTGTTGGGCCCTTCCTGCTCCCACAGGTGTTCATGGTCCTAAGAAAAGAGACTTGAGGCTGGGCCGTGGTGGGGTTGTCAGGTAGGGGAAGTGGGTTGGGGATGGGCTTCCCACGAGGCTTCCATCTGTCCTGACGGTGACCTGCTTGTACCCGAGGACCTGACTTCCTAAATAACGCCAATGCTTCTGCTGCTAGTAATATCGGCTTATCCCTTATTAAGCACTGACTACATAGAGCTACTTTTCTGTATTTCGAGGGGTTTGGTTCCAGGGACCTCACAGATAACAATATCTGAGGATACTCATGTTATTAGGCAGATAGTTAGACATGAGCAGGCCTGAAGGACAAAGGGGTGTATGTGTCCAAAATAGCGTGCATTGCTAGTTAAAGAAAGGCTTCAATGTATAAAATATTTATAATCATTTGTTAGGTCTCAGACCTAAAGTGATGCCACAGAGCACGACATCTTAAGGTTATACACTGTGCACATTGTGCACATCTGGCCACCTGGCCATCTAACTTCAGAAGAAGGCACGCTGCATTCCTGACTGCCATAGCCTACAGCCTAATAATATCAGGAAGCGAAACGTTTTTCAAAGACCTTCCTGCCTTGGGTTGGGACTTGATTTAAATTATGAAACTTATCTTTTGTAAGTCTCCTACATTATTAAAGCCCCCGAGGAAACAAGAAGACATTTTGCAATTCATAAGTAACTTCTAAGTAAAACGGTGATAAGCACCATAATTACCCCAGTTCCCCAGATCCCAAGAGTAACTCTTGGGTGCATAAAAATGTCTCTAAATTCCCACTCAGTGCAGATGTTTTCCTGGCACTGCCTACCTTCTTGCCTGAAGGTATAATTCTCTCTTTATCTACTTTACAATAAATTCTAACAATTTTTCTGCATAGCCTATGTGTCTTGACTGAATTTTCATCAAGAGAACAAAGAACCAAGGACCCAGGAAGTGAGGGGCCAGTTCCTAGTAACAACATCCCTTAAGTAAAATTGTAATATTTACACATAAACTATGCACATCCTCTTGTGTACTTTAAATCATCTCTAGATGATTTTTACCTAATACGATGTAAATGTTATGTAAATAGTTGTTATACTGTATCATTTAGGGAATGATGATGAGAAAAATGTAAATGATCACCACAGGTACAATTATTATTTTTCTGAGTATCTTTGATACACTGGTTAAATTGTCTGATACTGATCCCAAGGACACAAGGGGCCAATGGATTTCAAATTATCCTTCATAACAGACCAACACTGACAGGAGTGAAGATTTACTTTCCTCATTTTCAGAGAAGACTGCAGCTCACAGAGTTTGAGTTTGACCCAAGGTCGCAAAGCAGAGCCAGTAACTAAACCTGGGTCTACAGCTCCTGGGTAAAACAGAGGGTCCTCAAGGAAGTCCCTTATGCCAGGGGCTGGGTGCTGGCACCCTGGTACTTAAATAAGCACATGGCCTGTAAACAGAGGCTGTTTACACGGTTAGAGGCAACGCGAGTGGGCTGCTGCACTCAGCCATGCATGCAGTGGGTGCTCGGTAAACGCTGGTTTCCCTGCCCCTTCTTCCAGCGGCTGTGCCTGGCTCTGGGTCCCAGACACCGGTTCCTCATCCCCTCTCTCCCGACCCCTGCCAGGCCTTCTAGCCCAGCTCGCCTTGTCCATTGACCCCATTATCATTTCCCAGGTACCCCCCACCCCGCACGCCTTGGCACGCTACTCGGGTCTCCTCCCAGTCCCATCTCCCTTCCCTGGGTCTTGCCGGGTCTCCTCTGGTACCTCCCCAGCTCCCCTGTCTCCCCGCTCCCCCCGCTTTCCTAGTCTCCCGCGGTCCCCGACCCAAGTCTCCGCGCGCCTTGCTGTACCTGCACGCCGGTTCCGGGGCTGGAGGGGGCGGGCCTTGGGCCGGAAGTGAGGCAGAGATTTCCGGTAGCGTGCGGAGGGCGCGGGCAGGCGCTCATGGCAGCGTGAGTCGGGCGCTGGCTGTTCGCTGGCAGGGAGGCGGCGGGTGGGGCTGGGTCGCCCAGTTCTCCCATTGGAAGAGGACGTGCTGGCCCACTCCGGCCCGGCGTTCGGGACGTGAGGCCGAGCCGTGGGGCCCGGACGCGGGCTCTCCTGGGGCTCGCCGGGCCTGTGGAGAGGGTGACTGAGGCCGAAGGCTGACTCGTGGGGTTTCCTGGGCTTCCAGAGCACAGTGAGAGTTTCTACCAGAAGAGGAAAGAATATTCTTTTCATTGGTGTTATCAGTGCTGTTAACCAGTACTGGGAAAGTGTTGGCGAGAAAAAGGCCTCCTTCCTTTGAAAGAGCAGGAACCTGTGCAGCGTCCGCTGGCTTGCTGCTCTCTTGAAGCACCGCAGATCAGGCGGCCTAAACACAGACGTTTGTTTCTCACATTCTGCAGCCCGGAGGCTCAGATCTGGGTGTGGACAGGGCTGGTCCCTCCCGAGGCCTCTCCTCGGCTTCTGGACCATCGTCTCGTGTTTTCACAGGGCCATCCTTCTTTGCGTCCTAATCTTAGAAGGACACCAGTCGGAGGGGATTAGGGGCTGCCCCACGACCACAATTTACCATGATTATCTCCTTACAGACTCTGTCTCTAACTACAGCCATATCGCTGGGAAACATGAGTTTTGAGAGGGACTCAGTTGAGCAGAGAGCTTTGTCAAACCACCTCCCTCTATGGTCCTCACTGCTCCATCTCTAAAAATGAGTGGTGTGAGCCAGGGATCCCTCGTGCTTGTGACCTCATCAACATGACACCACCCCGGTTGCTCCTTTTCCTCCCACTAGGTTCTGGAAGCTGGCGTGTGCTTCCGTCCAGCACGGGAAGTTCCACACCTCTGCACAGCACTGCAAGGGCCGGACGGGCACCGAGCACCTGTGGCTGATGCGGCATTTAAAGGACCCCTATGTGAAGGCCGCGAGGGTGGAGAGTTACCGCTGTCGCAGCGCCTTTAAGCTCCTGGAGATGAACGAGAAGCACAGGATTCTGCGGCCCGGTCTCCGGGTGCTGGACTGTGGGGCAGCTCCTGGGGCTTGGAGTCAGGTGGCAGTGCCGAGGGTCAACGCCACAGGCACAGGTGGGCCTC
>PVJO010014111.1:0-49472 GCA_004026905.1 Hystrix cristata
TTGCTAAGAACTGCCAACCTCCCATGCCAACATCAAGGAGCAAGATGAGGATACGGCTTATTTGGTCTACTTGCTTCCACTGGGCTGACAGCAGCCAACCCCCAGAGCAGATACCTGCCAGGCTGCTGAGGAAAACCGTGACCAAAACACAACCCAGCTGAGCTGGACCCGAATTGCTGACCCATAAAATCATAAACTAAATCAATATTGTAGAAAGCCACTAAGCATTAGATATTGGATACATCCATTTTGCTGTTCTTCCAGAAAATTTCTCTTAAAAAAAAAAAAAAGAATTTGTAATTTACCCTGCTGTGTAAAGCAATGCAAATGAGAAGTTAAATTTGAAATTGTGTTGTGTGACTTCATACCCATTTTGCCTTCTCTGAGCTTTGGTTTTCTCATTTAGAAAAATCTATGATTTGGACTACAAAATATTCAAACCTGGTTCCAAGGTTTTGTGATATGATTATTAGTGGTGATGCTGTTAGTCTCACTGAGGAATCTAGTTCAAGGTTTGTGCCCTGTCCCACAAGTCCCTGGGGAGTCTCAGTGGAGCCATTTCTGCTAAAACACAGATACCTCCTGGAGATTTTAACAGGCACATAATGGGCAGACTAGATTTCTTTGTCTGCATTGAAAACCCAAAGGCCTGGTACAGTCCGGCACAAATTGTGTAGGCCTTTTTCTAGTGAAATTTTAGGAGAGAGAACTCATATCTAAATATTTCTCCATCTGCTCTTTCATAAGTAAGGCACGTGAATAAGGCAGAAATTCTCAAAGTACTGGTCAGAAACAAAATCAAAACAACCTAGAGAAGCTTGTAAAAATTCAAAAAAGGCAGATTCTCCAGAATCTTTCAAGCTCCAATTCAGCAACATAATTTCCAGAAGTGAAGCCCACAATTAAAGAAGCTCTGTAGGTGATTCAGAAGCAAATAGAAGTTCAAGTACTATTATTTGTTGTGCATCCCCCCCACCAAAAAAAAAATAAAAACTATTTTCTTGTTTGTAATGATGTGAATATCTCCTAGTTCAAGCAAACTGTCTTATTCTGTTGCTTTTAAGGAGTGTCTTAGAAAAAATGTCACTAAAGTGCATGTGGGGAAGGAAAAAAATTCTCATTTTGATTGATAACATGGGAGAGGGAAGGATTTAGATCCTGATAAAAAGTCTTAGAAAATATCTCAGCAAAAAATTAAGACAGTGAAACACCACTGGGGTCTTAGAAGCGAAGAAGGGAGAGAGAGGGAGAGAGTCAGTGAAAAGCGGGAAAACAAATATGTTTTCCTGGGGCTAACTCTTGCTAAACTTTCTGAGAATCATGTTGTTTAGATTAGTATGGTTTAAACAGAATTTCTTCAGGAACTTACCTCCAATCTGAGGTTCCACTAGGCTAGAAAGATACCAAGTACAAAATATGAAGCAAACAGGTGATCTTATAACTTCTACCACAATAGCTGTCCAAAGCCACAAATGCCATTTGCTTTCTCTGCCACATTTTCTATTAACATTTTTTCAGATCAGTGACTGATAATATTTTCCTTCGTTTCATTCAGTTTCTAATTGACAGGCTCTTTCATGAAAAGTTGGCCTTACTTTTTGGCAAATGCAATAACTACCTATATTATATACATTGGAATCCTCCCAAATTCAGTCCTTTAGTGTTTTCTACATCACTGCTGTCTTTTAAAAGAATGAAAAAAAGAAAAATGAACAATAGGGGACTATATAGGTATAAACCATTATTTATTGACCTCATCTAATGTCTTATGTACCTTCACATATTATTACAGCTACATTCAGAATAACACAATTGGGTAGGCATAATTTCTTTTGGATGAAAAAACTGAAACTCTGGAATTATCTGAATCGTTCTTCGGTTTAAATCGTTAAGTCTAGTCCTAAAGGCCATGAGTCTTCAACTCCTTTAGAGTACAAATTTGAATTAAAAGTATCCTGGGAGTGAAGCCAGTGATTTCCTATCAGCCAATATGCTCATGGGAACACATATTCTCTTCTGATTCTTCAGCAGACTTGAGAGGTACTCTGAAGAGAAACTCTTTTGTAGGTCAACAGTCTTTAAACTGTAGATGTTTACTCATCAGTCAGTTGTGACTTTCATTATATATCGACTCATAATATTTAATGGATTATTATACAATGCAATGCAATCAAATTAAAAACACATGAGCTATAACATGCAGTAAGGGTAAGAATTTTTCTAGAAATCTTTTTTCGATTACATAGATGTGCACAGATTGATATGTATAAAGATTCATAAGATCTAATGTGCTTTCTAATGTAATTGGTTATAAAAGACAAAAATTTGGAAGCTGCTGGACTAGACAAAAGAATGTTGCCAAAGCAGGGAAGTTTTCGCAGAGACAAAGAGAGATGCAGAAATGTCCCAAATGAAGAGCAACATTACAGAAAATATTGTGAAGTTTCAGAGTTTTATAGTTGTGACAAATGGTCATTTCCCTTGTTTTCTTCTAATGGTATCATTAAAATGCAGAGTTCAAAAGTTTCCGTGGCAAAGTCAGTCCGAAGTCTGCAGCCACCAATCACACGGGAGGAAATGGGTCTTCTATTAAATACCTATTAGAGTTTTTCAATCCTGTTCAGAACGTGCAGGATCAACATTGATTTCTTCTTCTTTATCAGGCTTTGTCCAAAATGGATGAGCCATTTCTCATTATCTCTCCCTTGAAGAACATACTCATCATTTATTCAGGACTTGCTGAGATATATGCTTTTTATTTTCTTACTTGCTCAGGAAAGAAAAAAACCTGTTACATTTTTTCACGCATTCGGAGCCCATAAAGAGTGACTGATAATAGATAACAAGCGTCCCCTGTTCTATCTTGGCTCTGAGATTCTCGCCTGTGGAAGAGGCCGAGGAAACATGTAACAAGTCTTGATAGACAGAATAGATAGATACAGTGCAAATGGCTGGCCACTCAAAATGCCATTCTAGCCTAAAACTGTCACAGAAAAAGGAGAAAAACACAATGGAATTTGATATGAATGCTTCTAAATTATGACTTTATTTGATGACTGACAACTATTGAACCTAAAGATATGGGAATTATTGTAACAATAAAACCTATTATCTATGTAATGATTAAAAATAAGTTTTAAAATACCTTTACATATTTATCTCCTTTTCATTCTTCTGCTTGATTAGGGAAATATAAGCTTCATTTGCACAAATGAGAAAAACGAGGTCCAGTTGGTTAAGTGATTTATCCAAGATCATGTGAGTTCATTGCAAGTTTGGAACAGAATCTGCAACCTCCAAATCCCACCCCTGCATTCTGTCCTGTAGACAGCAGTGTTCTCTTCAATTCTGTGGGATCATGTTCCCTGTTCTCTTTCCCTGGCTGACTTGTTCCACAAAAGTGTTTTTGTAAACTTCATATTTAAAAATGGAAGAAAAGGAAGTGGAAGGTGGAGTGATTATTCGGTCGCATCTGCTGAATGCAGTTAATTCATCGGTTTCATGAATATGAAGTGGTCTACAGGAATATGTACCTATTTATGTAGCAATAACATATGCTGGGAAAATGTATGTGGTTGAAATACAGATACATTGGTTTCAGTTCTAATATTGGTTTAAGTAAATTATGTGTTAGATCCCAGCCAACAAATATATCCGTTACAGTTAACTTCTCTAATTTGGTTAAAGAAGCTTAGGTTTATTCTGCAGTGCATGTATATCAGGTTATGTAAAATTAATAGCTGAAGTTCATTCATATGGCTTTAATTAGGATGTATGGGTTGGGATGAAAAAATAAAGTGAAAGCTCTGGCTTTGATTAGAACTGTATCTGCTCTAGTATCAGTGTCTGCAGTGGCGAATACTTGTTGGCTTTGCTTAATACATGTTTGTTCAAAGAAACCACGCACTGGCTTAATTTCACTTTGAAGGCTTTCATTAAAATATATTGTTTGCCTAAATACTAGTTTAGTTCACTTTATTTAATTATCCAAGAGTATTTGCAGAGCCTGGGATATAACTGTATAGGTTGAAAAGATGTTGATTGTGTTATGTTTCAAAAAAAATAGATTCATCTTTGTGAAAACTTTTTGGAACTTTTGAGAATTGTCCTGTTTCCAAGTCTAAGTACTCGTGTCCAAACACAGCTTTGTGAATCTGACTGCTTCATCTTCCTTCCCAGGAAAGAGAATTCTTTAAGGAGAAAAGTATTCCTTGCTGGGAAATACTGTTCTTCTCAGGTAATTGCTACATTTTCCCACAAAAGCCAAGGGGAAGAAGTATTTTATAAAGTCAGTGACTTTTTTTTTTACATTTGCCTAATATTTATTGAGTCTTTGAAATCAAAATAGTTTCCCATCTTCTACAGGATGCTCTTTGTAATTGTTCAGGTGCTCAGCAAGAATTTCCTTATTATCTTGCCTATTTGACTAGATTGTCATGACTTAAAGGCAGGAGACCATTCTCTGAATTACTTTTACATCTGTGCTTTCCAGCTCTCTCTCTCTCTCGCTCCCTCTTTCCCTCTCACGCTCCCTCTCCCCCACCCCAATGCCAACCTTATTTGTGATATGGGGCTGATGCAAGCTAGTCTTTGCTTAGAATGAGGTACATGTGATAACATGATCACCTAGTCCCAAGATGAGTCTTACTAATCAGGAGGGACATCTGAAAAAGCAGATGATCAGCAGCACGGAACTCCAACATGGACAGGAGAGCACATTTATATCATGTAAGGCCAGCTTGGATCCAGACTAGCAGATTATGGGTTGGTGTTTTTGTAGGGAAGAGTTGTTATCCATCATCAATCTGTACTGTTCTAGGCTCTGGTGCCAGACAGACCTCAATAGATCATAACAAACCCTCCACCTAGCCATATGGTCTGATGAAAGCTTTTAAATCCATATTCACTCCAGTATTTTGGTCTCTAGAGAAGCTGATACTTATAAAAGTTCACAGATTATTTTCCACATTAAGGTGATCCAAAAATTGAGACTGAAAAAGAACAAGTAATTTACTCAAGTCTATTTGACTAATAAAAGATACAGTGGGGATCCAAATCTACATGTGTACTGATGATATTAAATGCACATGCAAAGAGAACAAGCTAAGGGTCTCAGAACAAGAATTAGGAGCAGGTCATCTGTGATGCTAGAACACATGGCTCCTGGCCAGCCCAGGATTCCAGGACTGGTTAAAAATGGGATTGCTTCCAGTTTTTGTGTAGGGTTAAGTTTGCCAAATGGAATAAAATGTCTTAGCTGTGGATACTGGAAAATCACTCAGACATGAACCCAGACCACTCAATCTTGTCAGATCCTCTCCTTTCATTTTCATTCGTCTTCCTCTTCCTTTTTCTTTATATCTTATTCCTTGGCTTAAATTCTGTGCATCAAAGCACGTGGCCAAGATCATAACAAGAAAACGTGCTGCATATTCTGGCCATTTGTCCAGAGGTCTCTTCTTCACAAATTATCTTGGTGCCAGAAACCCACCATCAAATATTCATTGCTTTTGATTCAGAGATATTTTTAGTCTGCAAAATGTCTTCTATTAAAATGAAAGTGCCCCTTGAGGGAGAGAGAACCTTTTAAGCTATTATCAGTTAAAGTCATAGTGGGTAGTTTATGAAAATTTGGATTAAAATCATCCAAGAACTGAAGGACCCAAAAGGAAAACAAAAACAGGAGAAACCCACAGTGATGGGGAGTAGCATAGAAGGGTCACTGGAAGACGTCCTATATGTTTTCCCATGTTTCCCTTAAGGCTTGGTGCTGCTTTTGTGATACACACCCTCCTATTCACTGTGACACGTGCCCTCCTGTTCCTTGTTATTTCTCTTTCCTCCATTCCAATCAAACTTTCGTAAACCACATCCTCTAAAACTCAAAATTAAAAAAAAAAATGAGGGCATTGAACAAACCTGAAAGAACAAGATGAGAGAAATAAAAGTTGCAGATATTCATATTAGCACTTTGAATTTTGTATTTGTAAATGATTTCTGATCTGAGATTGAATAAGAACATTGATGATCATGGTTCAGATTCAAACTTTGTCCTGATCATCTCCATGGCCTTTGGGCTTAATATTCTCTAATTCTCTCTGAGGTTCAGGTTTCTTATTTTAAACTAGAACTTCATTTAAGGAAATTATAAATATAACTAAAACACTGAGAATGGTTCTTGGAGCATAATAATTACAGGGCAGCCAATTAAAGTGGAATACTACTCTGACAACAAAAACAATAACAACCATACTACATTCAACTCCACATTGGACTCTACTTTGGGCATTGTATAGTGCACTCTGTTTGAAGTTCTTTGGATTAGGATGGAGAACCAAAGCCAGAGTAAACCAGAAGAAAGTACTCTTAAAATGTGAAAGAAGGTTGAATTTAAAAGCACTTCTGACCGTGATGTTCCATGCAGCAAGCCTGTAATCCCAGCATTTAGGGAGGCAAAAGAAGGTGGATCAGGAGTTCAGATTCTGCTGGGCAAATTAGCAAGAATTTGTGTCAAAACAAAATAAATAAATAAAAAATAAAAAGCACCTCTGAAAATCTTTGAATTATGAGATGGATAAGTTCTGAGAAAGTAATGTACAGCATGGTGACTATGTTAAAATAACGTATTATATACTTGAAAATTGTTGAGAGTAGATCCTAAACATTTGCACACACAAAGCCATAATTATGTGAGATTATGGATATGTTATCCAGCTAGATTGTGGTAATCATTTAATCATTTTATAAAATTAATGTACATCAAATCGTCACACCATATATGTTAAATATTTACAATTTTGTACACCTCAAATAAAAGAACACATCTACAGAAAATCATTATATCCTCTCCAGAAATGAACTGCATAAATCAGCTTCTCAGAGAATAAGACCAGATCAGATAAAGGGAGTTTCTGTCCACATACAGATGAAATAAGCAAATATACAGATGAATTTTAACTTCATTCCTTCATAATCCTGTATCTAAATTATTTGGATCATGTCTAGATACTGAGAAACGATTTTAAAAATAAAATTGAAAAGCAGTAAGCAAGCAACCCAACAAATATTTGGGCTCCATGACATGAAGCCCACTGTTATGGTTTGTGTGTAGACATCCCCCCAAAGCCTCATGTGGTCATAGATGGGGCTTCTTTAGAGGTGACTGAATTAAGAGTGTGTGGTGCTGGGATTAAGGGTGTGTGATCATTAAATCAATCTATCGATTGGTTTGGCACTGCCCTAATGCTGGCAGCCTGGATAAAATACAAAGACAGAAAGAGGCTTAGCCACCCCTTTTGCTTGTCTTGCTGCCTTCTGCCTGTCTGCCCTGCCACTCTGCCTAAGATCCAGCCGATTGTGGACTGAAACCTCTACAAACAGTGAGCTAAATAAACCTTTCTTCCCTTAACTTTGCATGCCAGGTATTTTGTCTCAGCAATGAGAGAAAAGTAACCAAGACACCCACACATCTGAGTCACAAGGTCACTAGCTGCTAGAAAATCTCCACGTTCTTACTGTCTATATGCAAAAGAAGCAGGCTGAGTTCTAATCCTGATGGAGAGGAAGCCCTCTTTAGCAGGAAGGACTGGCCTCTGAATGCATGACTATGAGAAGGGGAAAGGAGAACATAAAAACTGAAAAGTACTGCTCTCGAAATTAAAGAATATTACCTCAGGAGGACATAGCTAAAAACTGATTTCTAGGAATGGTCTGATTTGGTTGCAGAGCTAGGAGAAATTAGTGTTCATTGGAGACAAGAGTTAAAAAAGAATTACAATGTAAAAGGGTTCCTTTTTTCCTGCAGCTTCACCAGCATTTATTATTTGATGTCTCGATAATAGCTATTCTTTCTGGAGTGAGATGGAATCTCAGGGTTGTTTTAATTTGTGTTTTTCTAACAGCCAAAGATGTTGAACAATTTTTCACATATTTGCTGGCCATTTGTATTTCTTCTGAGAAGTGTTTATTCACATCACTTGCTAAATTTATGATTGGGTCTTTTATATTGTGGGATATAATTTTTTTCAGTTCTTTATATATTCTAGATATTAGTCCTTTGTCTGAGGAATAATGGGCAAAACAATTTTCTCCATTCCGTGGATTGTCTCTTCAAACTGGTTGTTTCCTTTGCTATGCAGAAGCTTTTTAATTTGATATGATCTCATTTAAAAAAAAAAAAACCAAAGAATTGAAATATTATTTGACCCAGCTATTCCCATTTTAGGTATCTTCCTAAAAGAGTTAAAGACATTATAGGCAGTGATCCATGCATACCCATGCACACCCTATAACTAAATCTTGGAAGTAGCCTATATGTCTGTCAACAGATGACTGTATAAAGAAAATGTGGTTTTTATTCACAATGGAGTACTACTCTGGCAGAAAGAAGGATAAACGTGAGTCATCTGTATGAAAATAGATGAACCTTGATACCACAATATTAAGTGAGATAAATCAGACATGTAAGCTTAAATATTATATGAGTGCAAGAGATAGAGGGGGGAAGGAATAGATGAGGAAAAGGATAAAAAGATTAAGATGTATTATGTACACGTACTGATATGTACATATAATCATTATGAACTGCAAACATACACCAAGATAAAATGTTTAAAAAGTAAAATAAAATAAAATGAACCAGAACCAAGTACCAAGTCAAGAATAAGTAACTGATAATGACAGTCCTAGTGATAATGATTTTCAAACAAAATATTCTTTCAGTGCTTGGTGTGCAATTCCTATTGAGGCAACAATTCAACCAGAAAGATTTTATTATCCTCAGGGTGAAGATGAGGAAACTGAGACTTTAAAACATGAAGGACATGGCACAATGGTACTGATAGAAAATCCTAGAACTAAAACTCACGTCTGAAGGGACATCCCTCTCTAAATGCTGTCACATTCATGAAGACATTCTTGCTGAAACCTGCCAAGAAGTTGTCTAAAAGGTATAAAAATCTCCTTCCCAAAAGACCAGGTGGCGGAAAAAGGCAACGTATTTCATCTTCCCTGGGCCTCATCGAGCCAATTCCGTTCTTTAAAACCTGACTTCCCCATGACACTCTGCCATCACCTGTTCCCCGAAGCAGAGATTCTTTTCACAGTAGGGACCAAGGTCGGCCTGCCCAGCTGTGCTTGACTGTGTTCTGTCCTAACTGGCATTTGGCACCAGCTCTGAAAATAGCAGTCAGTGATATGAGCGTAAAGGCAAATGTCATTTCCCACTTTAGTGGGCTAAAATGAAAGAGCTAATTTTGCCTGCTTTAAAATTATGCTCAGGGCCTGACCTTCTGCTTTAATTCTGTGTAGAGGGAAAAAAGCACAGCGGTGGCTGGGAAGAGCATCGAGCTAATTTTGTTTTAGAATCTTGCTCTCTGAACTTGAAGACATGCATTCTATTTCCAGATGATGTTTTCACTTTCAACATTTGACACCGTTTTGAAGTTGCCGTGGTCCTGTCAGGGATTTAAACGTGTGGTGCACTCCCACATGGCCCAGCCACACAGCAAACTGTGGAAGAGATGTCCCGGTAATGGGAAGAAGGAGAAGTCATGTGTCCCTAGTATGAACAGTGGCACTGTCACTTTTCTTTGTCATTGAACTCCCTGGAATCTCCGTCTCAATCCTTTGGCTAAACAAACAGAAGAAGTTAGATGTGACTCTGCCATAACCCCCATGAATAAAGGGTAGAAACTTTTGATTCGGCAGATGGTTCTAGGAAAAAATTGAGGCAGCTGGTAAATGATTTCTACGGATTGCAACTTGATCAGGAGTTGCTTTTCTTAGCCCCGTGAAGTCAATACATACATCTGTGTCTCCCCTTCGGTCTCTTGTCATATTTTCTTTTCTGGGACCTGCTCTTTCTGTCTTTCTGCATTCTCCTTTCCCTCCTAACCCCATGAGTTTGTTTTCCCCCTGTTTGCTTCTTACCTTTGTTAGAAAGACTCCCGAAGCTAAGAGTTCTAGCACTGTAAGCCTCTCCCCCAAGAGGACCAAGGCTGCACCTCTGTGACTCTGAAATAACCCTTCATCTGGATAACTGGTTACTTCCACACACACAGTGAGCAACTGCGAACACACACTGAGTTCTGTTTTCCTTCTATGCAACCCTACACGGGCATTTTCACCTTTGTTCTTCTTCCATGTATAAAGTAATGCTTACCTTGCCTACCTCCATTTACCGCCAGCCAGAGGCCCAGAGAATACTATTTTATATGTGAATGGCATACTTATTTTTACTCTTGCACTCAACAAGTGCTTATGGAGTACTTATCATGACTATAAAATAGAAAAAATACATTACGAGTACTTTGTTTCATTAATTTAATGTAGGACTATGAGAGGGGAATCTAATCTACCATTTTGTTTGCTTGCTTTGTCTCCCCGTGAGACAAATCACTGACCAATGGACTCAGTTTTTTACTTTTCACATATTGTGAATACCAGGTTCACAATTATGTTCAGAGTCATGTGAGCAACAATTGTTCTTCACATTTCAAAAAAGCCTGTGGAAAATATAGAGTTTGAAAGGGAAGGAGGTGAGAAGCAGTTGGATTTTCAATAGTAGAAATGATCCCTTATTCTGCATGGAAAATAAAGCCCTCTAATTACAGCAAGCCATACTGCTTCCGTTCTATGTCTACTGATCAGACTACAAACACACCCAGTAGTGGAAATACCTCAGGTGAACGAATACTTCTGAGAATTCCACAGAGCTATTCTGTATTGCAATTAAAGATTTGGCATGGTATGTTCCACTGAATACTGAGAATGATGAGGATCCTTAAGTCTTCTTCATGGCAGAAGAAAGTACTCCTTCTTGCTTGCTGACATTAACCCTGCCGAGAATTGCATGCGTGGAGCAGGCCCTAGAGCTTCCTCACTCCATATGCATTAGTCACACTAAGCACAGTTCTGTCGTTAGTGACTCATTCACATTCTGAGCTATTTGCCGGTGCTGCCAATCAATTTCCATACACTTCTCTCAAAATCAATGGGTAAGAGAAGCATAAATATTCAAAGGAAGAAAATGAGGGCGCACAGAGGTAGTTAAGGCCACCTGTGGCTCCAAGAGGGCAATGGAAATTCTTCACAGATAGACATTTTTAACAAACTTTGCACAGAGGGCAAGACCCTGCTAGCTAAAATACTGTCTGAGCAATGATGGAGATGGAGTTGGATACTGCTGGCTACTGGATTTAAATTACCTGCCCTAAAGAACTCCAGGTAAAGGCCTTGTTAGGCCAGAATTAAGGATATGTCACCATATGTATTAAGTTTCTTTCCTGTAAGCATTAAAATCAAGGCAATTGGGAGTGACAGAGTGTGAATGGTAATTTAATGCACACACTTGCTCAACTAATTTATGCTCTAGATCTTGTACAGGCTAAAGGGAGTTGTCTTGGAGGGGAGGTGTGAAACATCCCGTGATTCAATCAGAAATTCTAAATGCCAAGTTCTGACCTTGGAAGTCAGTTTTCATGGGTGCCCTCCTTTTTCTGGGCTTCACAACCCACTGACTGAGTCTATGCAAGTTTACAAATCTGAGAGTAAAATCTTCACTGAAGTCAGAGTACTTCTTGTGTAATCACGGTGTAGTAGAATAGCACAGTGCTGTTTTGCTTCAACTTTCAACAGGATCACCTTTGCCTCTTCCTTCTTCCTACCCCAAAGTATTAAAGCACCAATGGCCCATCATAGTTTCTTGGTCTGCCAGAGCCAAGTTCAAATCTCAGTCCGACTATTAAGAGTTTCTAGCCCAGGACGTATTAATGAACTTCTTCGTTAAATATTAGTTTCTGTCTCATTGGATTTTTATGAGGATTTAATTAAATAATATAAATAAAGCATCTGGTAAATTTCCAAGCAGAGATGTACCTAATACTATTATCTTTATTTCGAATGCTATTATTCATAATAATTGTTGTATTTTCAACCAATGGTGAACTTGTAAAAAGTTTTTACATATGTAAAAAAAGTCAGATCTGACCTCAGGTGTCACAGTGATAGGGAGCTATTAGGGTAAGCACATTACTTCCTAGCCACCCATTCCCTGTGAAACTTCAGACAGTCCTTAGACCCATTCGTTCAATGCATTTCCACTCTACAATCTTTGAAAAAAATTCTCCTGAGATCTGTGCTATGTTTTACTTCAGTTAAAGAAGAATTAGCTGGAATAACCTAAAAAGAAAGGAATCTGGTTAATTTAATTTTCTGCTTTAGGTGAAGGTTAACTGGAAAACATTTTCATTTTTACTCTTATTGTTTAAAATGTATGAGCATACATTCTTTTCGTAGCAATTACAATTGTACCCAACAGTTCACTTTGATTTTTTTTAATAATATGACAGAATAAGACAAAATTATCTATGAGCGCCTTCTGTGTTGAGTATTCTGTGATTCTGACATCAATAGACAACCTAACAGAGATGAGAGAAAAGCCCACACATGCTCCAGAATACCGTGTTTATTAGAAACAACATTTCTACTCAAGGTTTATTTAAAATATTGTCTTGACAAGTTTCCTGCAGCTTAGATGGTGGCAGCAGAGTGAACAGAGGCTTAGACACATTTCACCCAGTGCACAGAAAGGCGGCAAAACCTAAAAGTGTTTGAATTGCCTGGGCACCAGGAAATGCCATCTCAGAACAACTGACATCAGATGTGATTTCCTCCGGGACTTCTGCTCTGAAGCAACAGAAACACTTGCATGCTTTTGCTATGACTTCAAAAAGACAAAGTGAGTCCTTTAATCTGCAATTATCTGATTAGCAGGAACCCGAAACCAGAGAGGAAGGTTATTAACCATTTGGATTTTATTTCCAGCTTTACTGCCCTCTTGTTTTTTGTTAACTTCATCCCAATAAAGACAGCCAACAGGTGCTTGAGAAGAGGATGAATTTCATGGGTGTTTTGATTTTGGAGCAGGATGGAAGAAGTAGTGGAAAAGATTTGGAACTGATCCTTGCTGACTCTGTGCTGAAATGTTAGGTGTTTACTTTAAAACCCACCATTCCTTAGATGGTTCATTCCTTGTCATGGTTCATAAAAGAAATTGACGACTCCATTATCTGAGATGCTGGTGTGTAATTCCTATTAGTGTGTGCAGGAGTTTCAGCAGCAGAGCTGTTTGGGAGCCTCAAATTTGTCTCTCTCTAAACAGTGGTGTTGAAAATCAACCATCAGGGATAGAGCACAAAGGTCAATCTATCAATTTAAAGTCTTACAAATGGTTCTCTACACTAGATTCAGGGTAGCCTGGAAATTTAGAAACAATTCAGAACAACTTTATCAGCTTACAGATGAGGAAACTGAGTCGTAAAGAGGGCATCACATTTGCTTAGTCAGGGAGCTAGCAAAGTGGGAGATTATGCCTTCATCCCCGGACTTCTGACTTCTTCAGAGCTTCCAGAGTGATACTCAGCCCTAGTATGTTGCAATCAAAGTGACTGGACTTGATCTCTATATAAACAAACAGCTGTATTTAGGAAAACATAAAGAAATCGCTTTTAGAGATTGGTCAAAGGCAGTGCATGATTACGAAGGCCCTGGGAAAATAAGTAAACATTGTAGGTCTTTCTGCTCTGAGAGTAAGGGGAACCAAAGTAAAGCACTATCAACTCATCGAGTTACTCATTGAGGCAGAGATGAAAGATTAGAGAGACTGGAACAGTTGTAATTTGTAAGGCAGAATTTTGAAAAAGAAGTTAAATGTAAGAAAAATAGATCTCAATGAATATACTTAAGGATGCCTTACTTGGTACTATGCTGCATGTATGTAATGTAAATCCTCACATGTCAAAGTACAGAAGAACCAGAGTATTATAGCTGAAAAATTCTCAGAGCTTACACACAATTAACAGAAGTCTAAGCACTAACAACCCAGCCCTATTGCCCCCCATCTTCTGTTTCTTTATTCTTCTTTATTAGTTTTTTTTTTGTGTGTGTGTGAACATTAGGTGGAATAATTTGTATTAAATTATGATCAAGTTTCGTAATTCTTTCCTGAACTTGATGGAACCTACAACAAGCTCATCAGAAAGGTCCTTCATTATCTATTATCATATTTTCTGGGTCTTACATTGCTATTTGTCTCTTTATTGAAATGTCTATCTTGGGGCTGGGGATTTAGCTCAAGTGGTAGAGTGCTTGCTTAGCAAGCACGAGGCCCTGTGTTCGATCTCCAGCACCCCCCCAAAGAAATAAAAACATAAAATCTCTATCTCTTAGCCAGAATTTTTTATCTGTTTGTGCCTATCATTCTCTTTTTCACCTAGACCTCTTTATTAGTCATTTTATCCAGGCTGTGACAAAATACCTAAAGCAAATCAATTTAAAGAAAGAAAGATTGATTTTGGCTTATGTTTTCAGAGATCCCAGTCCACGGTCAGCCAGCTCCATTGCATTAAGCCCGTGGGAAAGCAGAGACGTCATGGCGGAAGGGCGTGCCACAAGATGAATGTTTCCTCACAGCAGCCAGGAGACAGAGATGGAAAGGGAAGGTCCACCACCAGGGTATGCCCCTCAAAGGTCCACTCCCAGTGACCCGCTTCCCCAAGGGGTTCCCACCTCCTAAGAACCCATTTATCTACAAACTCGTCACTTGGTGCTCTCAGGATCCACCCATCCCTCTAGGACCCACTTCTGAATATCTTTCCATCGCGAAGAATCAAGCCTTCAATACATGAGATTTCGGTGAACTCTTCCTATTTAAACCATAGCAATCGCTTAGTTCACCGTGGCAACTCTGAAATCCCGGTCGTGTATTTCCAACATCTGAGTCATCTTGTATTTGGGTTCTGTTGATTGCTTTTTCTTTTATTTATTTTTTTAAATTTCTACATGTTTGGTGTACATAATGATTACATGCATTGCGGGAAGCTGACACATGTACAGTTTAATTCTTTCCTTAATTCTTTCTTCACCCCTCTCCCTTTACCTCCCTTCCTGTGACTTCCATTCCCTGGTCCCTTCTCTTTTGCAAATATCTATCTCTCTTTTTCCTATTATTTACCTTTTATCTTGTTTTTTTTTTAATTTATTTATATTTTGTGTTTCCCGTGCGAGAGAAATTATGTGATATTTAAGCTTATGTGTCTGATTTATTTCACTTAAAATTGCTTTTTTTTTTTTTAATGCTTCATCACTTGATGGTGAGATGATTTTACTGGATTTCTTT
The DNA here is from genome assembly GCA_004026905.1 of Hystrix cristata. Lineage (NCBI taxonomy): Eukaryota > Metazoa > Chordata > Mammalia > Rodentia > Hystricidae > Hystrix > Hystrix cristata. The sequence continues at coordinate 15,179 of PVJO010014111.1, forward strand.
TTTATGTCTCCTGTTTTTGAATTGAATTAAAGACATTTTGGCTAGACGGTTTAGGCTTGGTGCTTTGGAGTCAGTCATGGACAAAAAGCTCCGAAGTCATGCGTTAAAATACATTTGTCTCTTTTAAGATTTTTATGTCAGGTATTCTGTCACAGCAACAATCTCATGTATTTTATAGCTGTATAATGAGCATGTATAAAATACAAGATGATTAATATATGAGATTTAACAGAAAGTAGTGGGAAAATTTTAACTGTGTCTTATTTGGGGCGTGTAAAGACATAGGTATCTCTTTTGTGTCCAAAAAGTATGATTCTACTTTAGGAAAACAGACACAGCTGTTCTTTTTCAGAAAACCCTTTGTCCTTTCCATCCTGGTTTTTTCTAGTTGTTCCGGTCTCCACTGGCTTCAGTTTATCTCAGTATCTCAAGAATGCATTCCCTGACCACTACTATCTATGACTGAGCCCTCACACTCCATTATCATTTTTGCCATTTTTTTTTAATAGAGTCTCGCTTTGTAGTGCAGACTGGCCTCAAATTCACAGTCATCCTCCTGCCTCTGCCCCTCAAGTGCTGAGATTACAGGCATGCACCGCCACACCCAGTCATTTTTGTGATTTTCTAGATGGGATAACAACTAGCAGATATTACCTCACTTGTTTGTTTATAACCTGTGGCACTATAAGTTTAGTAAGAGGAGGGCCTCAAACAGGTAGGGGCTCAATGTAAATATTTCTACAGTGAAGGAAAGCACAATCACAAGTGGACATTTACCAGAAAACCAAAAGGTAATACCAGAGACGATCACATGTAAGTGATACATGTATTAGGATGAATAGCAATGTATGCCAGTTTCTTAGCTCTGTGTGGCCAGGGTAGGCATGCTAAGAATGGCAGCCAGTATTTTCATCTCCATTAGCATATGCTACCCAAGCAATTTTGCCTCCTCAGTTAGCATCTTGTAGTTACCACCACATAGTACTAAGTAAGCTACATAAAGAAAGGAAATATGTCATTAGAAGGGATAGTGCTATCTTTTAGCTATAATAAAATAATAATAAATTCACTTTTGCTTATTTAGCCAAAATCAAACCTGTTCAGTTTTCTTTTCTTGAGTGAAATCAGAATAACAAAAACATAGGCTCATCATAATAGATGTCAAAAATATTAAATGAACAACAAATTCATAGTAAAACTAATAATTTAAACTTGGCTTTGAGAAACATAGCAGCCATTTCTCTAAGAGCAGAGCAGCTTCCTTCATATAATGTGCACTGGGACATACCTAGTAAGCGCTGGTCCCATACACTTGAGCCGTGACCCTTCCTTATTATGTTTTCTGTGTATTAGTTGTTGGTAGTCACACTCTATTTGCTCACATACATTATGAAGCAATCTTCTGGAGGATATTTCTATTATTTATAAGGTGCTCAAAGGAAACAATGTTGGGCAGTTTTGAATGTTCAAAACATTCAAAGGAGAGCTGGGCACAGCTGAAGCTTTGCTAGGACTCTGGTCTTCTGATGCACCAAGACTGTGATTTATTTCTAAGCATTTTGAATGACACTATGCAGATCTTGAGCCAACACTTTATTTTGTCATCCAGATAGAAGTTGTAAGGGGGAATCTTTTTCTTTCTGTCTTTGCCCTCCCTCCATCATCCCTGGATATCAGAACCCCTCAGCTTGTTAAAGATTTGCCTTTGAAATGGAGGTCAAGGGCATGGTTAAAGTAGTTGGAGAAAATTATGTTCTCTCTGCCCTCAAAAAATATAGCTCTGTACAAGGCAGGAGAATCTCTCTGGAGACCACATCTTTGAATTCTGGAAGGTTGCGTGTTTGAAATGTTAATACAATTTTATGGGTGAAAATTTTACCTGCAAAACATTTCTAAAATATGTGCCTGTCAAATATCTTTTCCCCGCAGGGACAGTTCTCCCTACACATCAAAGGCAGCTCCCCTCACAGAGACAGCCTTTGCAATGGAAGAAGTGAGACTTTCCATTACAAGGAGGCAAGACTCGCAGTGTTCAATTACTGTAAACTCTCAATTATCCACAGTGTTTGGAGAAAGAAGGCACAGTGAACAGTCCCAAACCCATTACTTTCTAGGAAACATTTTCATAAAATATTTGTATGATACGCTTGTGATCTTGGAAATGTCAATCTCTCCCATTTAGATAGACCAAAGTATATTCAATCCACCATCCTATCTGTGATAATATAATCCCAACCATCATAAAAATGTAGGTTATCTCAAAGTAGAAAGCAGCAAATCTATAGAAAACAGCAGAGTCGTCCTAAATAATAGTATTGAAACAGAGCAATAATTTCCAAACCTTACTGGACTGGGCATCACTATCAGCTGAAGGACAAGTTCTCAGAAGATGCTAAAGCTGCTGACCCACAGACCACACATTAAACACCGTTGTGCTGGAGGGAAGACCTGCAGCCTGTCTCTAGAGTCAGCCCTGTTCTTCCTCCAGCTCCCACGCAGGCGGCCGTGCTCTTCCTGGCTTCTCTTACACACAGATTCTCAGCGGGATAAACTTCAGTAACACTTTATTGCTAAGCCAAAACTGACTATAAGTCAAATGGCAATGATTTCTGGGGATTTTTCTCCCATCTTTTAGGAAAGATCACCTCTATGTACACATATTTGCATAAATATATTACAGAGGTTACAAATTAGAGTTAGAAACCCCGTCTCAATCCTGTTGAGGTTTATAATCAAGGGTGAAATCTTGCTGGATCTTTGAGTGCCTGCTTACTTTGACCTCTCTGTGGTCAAATTGAAGGTGGAAGTAATTCAGGAGACACAAATACATTCATGTCAAGAGAGAGAGCAGCAGAAAGGTCAAGTGAATTTGCCTGGAAGGTTTGAGAAAATCATTCTTAATTTTTCTCTTCATTTAGCCCTAAGCCTGTGAAATAGGAATTTCCCCCAGTACTTCCTACGCTCTAGGGTAAGTACTAGAAAAGAAGCTGCTTCCAGCACTCGTTATTTTTCCTGGGAAGAATCACAGGTTATAAGGTGAGATAGGAAAAGCCTGGCGCTAATATGCAATAGTACACATTTCTCTATCGGCTGCATCAGTTGCTGAAAGTTGTGAAAAATGAGTCATGTACTTACCTGGCCTCGTCTTCTGCTTGTGTTTGATGTATCTCCAGTGGGGGGCAGTGACAGTATAAGGCTGCCTGACTGTAAACTTAGCTGCCCCTGCTGTCACTCTTTCTTAGGAGCCCGGGATGCCAGAACACAGGACAGCCACATGTTCAGGGTCTCAACCGTGTTCCTAAATCTAACTGAATAAGCAAAGACTCTGTAATGACTGTGACTTTCTTTTAATACTATATACACCTCAATTTTTTCTAGCTCCGGATGGAAAAATAAGACTCACTAAAAACTTCATCCAAGAGATGCAGGCTGGTTACTGGATTGGTGGAATCAGATCTGACAGATATTGAGAGTAATGCAAGGTGCAACCATGCTGAGAGTGATCGCAAGTTCAAGTACGGTTTCATGGAATACAAGGAAGGTGTTATGAGCAACACCAGATCGGAGAGTCGAGGTGTGGGCAGGGCAGCTAGGTTTGGGAACTTAACTATGGCAACAAGAATATAAGCTGTCTGAGGAACGTAAGCTTGGATGAAAGAATTGTAGATGAGGCTAAAATCTGACCGCACATATGTAAGTCAGCCTTAGACGGGTGAGAAGAAAAAAGGAGAGGAGACAGAAATGAAGATAAAAGGAAGTAGAATCCACTTGAGTATTTCTCTTTTGTTTTCTGTTCTATAATTTAATCCAATGGCTTAGGTTTACTTCCAATTTTTCAATGATTTCTCTAAGAACGAATCTTTTCATTTGTTCTATCCTCTTTCTATTTCATTTTATTTTGTGTTTGTTGCTTTGCGATAGAATAAGAATTGACTACCCGCTTCTGTTACATTGGTAAAAGTTGTAGTTTGCTTTCTGAAATCTCATCTAGCCAGATCAGAGGTGGTTTTGTTTTGTTCAGGTTTTTTTCTGTAATTTCTGTGTTCACTTGTTTTGTGCTTATGAGCAAGAGTGAAAGCGAAAAAGCAATATTTTCCTAAAACAACCTAAGGGAAGAAATCACTGGATACAAATTATTGATTACATGCACCCCTAGTGGGTTTGTTATCCTATTGACAGTTTGTTGAGGATCACAAATTAATGCTGTATCTTCTAGGAGAAATATGATATTCATTCAATGTTGAGTAAATCCATATATTAAAGCCAAACATTGATAAATAATGTAGGCCAATAACCTCGAAGAGGCATATTTCCATATTTCCTGAAAGGGTGACAGCATGCTACTATTTTTAATGGTTCTCACTGTTGCCATCTTATGTGTGTGAATGATGTTTCAGTGGTTAAGGCTCTGATTTATTAATTAGAATACAGTTTTCACTGTGCTAATGCTACCCCAACTTGAATGATAAGCACATCTTTTAAATATGAGGTTTGGCAATTGCACAATATTTTAAGTTGAACTGGAATATGTAAAGGATAAAAATCTCTCAAAGGTATAGAGGATTCGGATCACTTCCCTTTGTACTGGCAGTTTAAATACAAAATTAGCATTTGTTTTATCAAGGATGAAGCATAGCAGTGAATTACTTTAGAATCGACTTGGGGGGGTTGCTTAGAGACCTTCTCCTACCCTTGTCTCCTACTACCTGATCAAAACCGAGATATTTTGAAACATGTTACTTTCTTATGCATATTCAGGCTTTGCAACAGCAACATGCAAGGATTTTCTTTACCATAATCACTCTCCATTCTTTCCTAAGGGAAAACTGCTTGCTAAGACTTTCCAAATAATCTTTTTTTTTTTTCTCCTGTAAATATACTCTACATAGGTCCAAGAAGCAACCACATTGCGTGGATTTTTGGTTTGGGTTTTTGTTTGCCTGTTTGTTTGTTTGTTTTAAGTGTGTATTTCAAGTCAAAAATCTCTAGTTATTCCCCATTATTTTGCATGGTTTCCAAGTGTTAACATCACTCTCACTATTTGGTGACATAATACTCACATTCAGAAATGAGAAAAGCCTGTAACATGAGTTGACTCTGTTCCTGCCACCAAGTCACGATGGCCACTTTCACTGAGTGGGCCAACCATTCCTTGGTTGTTCTTAAGCTGCTTGTACAGCAGAAAACACCGTACTATCTGATGTCAAGATGGCACAAAAATGAAGACAGAGTACTTGGTGCTCTTCAGGTTTTGTTTCTTTTTTATCTCTTTAGTTCTAACAAAAAGAAAATAAAAAGCATTGGGTTGGACAAAAGTAGGAACTTTCTAATTCTACATATTGGTAATTAATGGTAATTGTGGGGAATAAAAGGTGACAGTTCCTCCTAGGAAATTCTTCTCCAGGGAAGATGAGGATTTCTCCTGTCCCCAAGCAAAGGTCCCCTACATTCTTTCTGAGAAATTTGGTATTTTTTCTGTCTGCATAGTTATACTCCCTACTCACATGAATGTCAGAATCCAAAACAGAAACCATCTGACATTCAGTCTGCTCTAGGAAGGAGACTCAAAGGCCTCTCAGTGAGCCAGGCTTAAAGGCAGCTCTAATATCACTCTCTAGAACTGACTGAAGAGACACAGCTATCACCACTATGGTTCCAATGTTCTTATAGAAGATAGTTTATTTAGTTAGTTTATGAGTAAGGCAGGTAGCCAGTGGAAGGGTCTGAGATAGAGTTGAGTGACAAGCTGTAGTAATAAAAATTAAGACTAGACAGGAAACTAGGACTTTGGACAAAGAATGAATTTTCTCAGGCTGCATGGAATGCAGCCCAGTCCCTACTAGGAAGCGGAATTTCAAGGAAATTATAATGCAGATTAACCAGCTCCTTCAGAAATCCTAGTTTACAGTAAGCACTGTGTGAAAGAACTGGACCAGAGAGCCTGAGTGCCTGCTGGTCATTTTAAATCCACAGACACCTGTGTGGGTGACCGGAACACCTGGACCCATCCCTTCCCCAAAGTGTTCCTCTTTTAGAAGCCATAGATAACCCAGGGTTGATGCTAGCCATTTAACCTTGCCACGAGCCCCGTTCCCCTATTGGATCAGTATTAGCTAAGTGGCTATACTTGCAATGTAATTGCTTGATTATAGTTTGACCCACATTGTACCCACACTATGACTTTGCTGTATAAATTACCCCTAACAAAGGGGTAGCCACCCACTCAGTGGGACTCCTCCTCTCTCTCAGGAGCTATCTCTCAATGAATATTTCCTACTCTTGATCTCCATTGTCTTTTAGAATTCATTCTTCAATTTCCAGGGACACAAACGTGGCACATCTGACATCTGACAGATTGGGAGTTATATTTCTCCTATATCATTCTGACATGTATATCTCACTCATTATCCTACAGTACTAGCCCAGTGTTTTTGTTTCCTTATAGTGATGAAGGATTTTAAGGATAATCACATTTTGGGGGATTGATATATAAAAATGGGCAGCACCTTTCAGGGCAAGTGTCTGCCTCATGAGGAGATTCTCAAAAGTCATCATCCCTAATCTGTTCGTGTTAGGAGCTACTTTGGTTTGTCTTAAGATTTTGGTCACTGGTTGGTACTGACCACAAGCTTCTGGCAAGAGTTTCTGTCCATATTCCTTTCCTCCTGTTTGTGATTTCACTTGCTTCACAGAAAGGGAAGAAGGGGCAGCAGCTATGGGCTTGGTAGATCAAGTAATTATTTGAGATAATCTGTTTCTTGTTTAACCATATCCATGAATTATTGTTTTCAATTTAAAATTAGCTAGTGAATGCTTTATGTTTAACAAAACAAAAAGCAAAGCACAGCATTTTTGTTCCAATAAGGATTTCAGGTTTATAGCAGATGGTCGAAGGTAAACAACAAATTGAAAGCAACATGCATACACACGCACACACAATAGATAGATATGTACAGAAAGAATGGAGAGATGATGGTAGAATATTTAACTCTATCAGGCAGAGTAGACTCAACAGGCAAGGTAATGTATGGACTGTATTTTGGAGTCATAAATAACAGTTAACGAGGTAAGTGTTAAGAAAGGAGTAAGTAAAGGTGCTTTTGCATTTCAATAAAAAATGTATTGAGCACATACCACGTGCTAAAACTTGGCCTTGCATATGCAGCAGAGTGAACAAAACTTCATTGGCTACACAAAGTATGCATTCTAGTGTCAGGGAGACAAAAATAAACATAAATATACTCTATGACGAGGTAACAGAGGTGTCAGTAAAGGCCTCTGTGATGAGCCTTTAAGCAGACGATGAACATCTGTGAAGACGTCACTGTGGATCAGGTGGAGGAAAAGCCTTGCAAGCCAGGAGAACAGCAATTGCAAAGGCCCCAAAGCAAACCTACTAGCAGTGTGACAAGTAAGGTCAGAATGGTAGCTCTTTAGACTTTAAGAACAACATCAGTTTGATCGTGGGATGAATAGGAGCTCATATTTAATTTGTTCTTTCTTATTGCCATTCTGAGTTCAGACTATAGTGGAGGCAGAGAGGGCAACAGGGAGTTCAGTTAGGTGTTAAGGAAGCAGGAAACTGTTTGTGACAGATGAATATTTCTGGAATCTAAAATGTTCTTGGTAGTTGTGGACAAAGAGAGAAGAGAGAAGATACTTAAAGGCCCGGTCTTAATAATCAGAGGGGAGAAACCAGACTTGGGCCTCAGCAGTAGAGACCATGTAAGAATCTTTAATCAGGCTGGAATTTGGTACTATGGACACTTTAGAACACAAGAGTGACATGATTGTGGGGAATTAAGTCAGAATTGAAAGCTAAAGGTGAATATAGTAGTCTAGGAAATATGGGCAATAGTTAGAGAATTATCAAGATAGAGGAAGGATCAAGGACTAATCTGGAAGCTTATTAGAAATTTGATATTTTATGATTTGGCCATTGAACAAAGGTTAAAGAGAAGGGATCATGGAATTCCCTTCAGGAGTCTTAGAAAGATCATTTCTGTGTCCTGCTCTTGAGCTTTGAGACTTACATGTATTGCAGAGACTAAGGACTTTTGTCTGCCTTCAGAATAGATTCACTTTTGTGGGGTTCATAAGCTCATGCTAATGCAAGGTGATTCTTACTATACCCGCTGGCAGCAATTATACAAAAAAAAAACCCATTAGATTTCCTGATTTATACATAGAAAGTAACCTACCTTCCCTCTAACTTTGAAAGTCTCTAAACAGCCTCTTTCTGATCACTGCCTATCCTGCTTTAAAAGCAGCCTAGTGAGGGTCCCCCCACCGCAGTCGGTTTCCTGTTCTATGTAGATGCTGCTCCTATAATCCCCTGGTTTGATGTATGAAGACACAGTTATTACTGCAGTGGGCTCTCCTCATACTCCTTCCATCATAGTTATGGCTGCAACCTAACAGGAACTTCAGTGGAAATGAATGTTAGAAATCATAATGGCATTTTGTTTCATGCAGCTTTATTTAGGGAAATGCTATTCAGCACATAAAACAAGGGGCTGCTTTAGGAACAAATAAACAACTAAGCTCCATTATGTCATGATCTGGTGTCAAGAATATTGTTGCATGGGAAGATCCTGAAGATGTTTTTTATGTTTCATCCCATCTTCTTTAATTTTGCTTAAAAATGAATGTATGGTCTTCATTATTAAGTTAAAGATTGCTGGGGTGATTAAACTCTTCTCTTTTATGTGTAAACAGAGGGAATCCTTATTATAGAATAAGAAATGGTACCAAAAGTATGACATCCTGTTTTCCTTCAGTGATCACTCAAAGCTATTTCAATTCAATGCTTATTTACAGAGCAACTCCTAGTTTTAAGACATCAAATGGTCACTTTATAGATGCAGTGATGAGTAACAGACCACAGTTCCTTTCCTCAAAATGTTGTCACCTGAGACAAAATTGGCACAAAATGCCTTAGGAATTAGCTAAGAGCTAATTGTGGGTTTTGAGAGAGAATAGGTAAAGATAAAAACCAAAAGACTAATTGAAAATATTATATCTGGGTCCTGAAAGATTTGGTAAATGGTCTGAGGGGATTTTAAATTAGTAATAACTACAGATATAAAACCCCAAATCACAACATCCCTGCATATTGGAGGGTTTGGGGATGCTGAGAAACTCGGTGGATTTAGGTTGTTTTGTAGAGCAGTAATATGACATGGTGCTAGAGAGAACAGGACCATACCTGGAAGGGAGTTTGGACCCAGCCAAGATGTAGAAGTCATAGAATGCTCTAGAGCATTGCTTAGTGGCAGGACTGGGATGTGTGAAAGTTAAGCTTGATTGTGTCACTTTGACTGGCTAAGCAACTACCAGGGATTGGTGGAGCACATTTCTGGTTGGTTCTGGGTGGCTAATGGAAATGTGACTTTGGGTATTATCTCTGGTCCCTCACCTGCTTTCGTATCTGATACTCTTCCCCCATTCTACTTCACAACCATCTTTTTTTTTTCTTATTATTTTTTGTGTGCTAGGGATTGTGTGCAAGGCAAGCACTGTAACCACTGAGCTAAATCCCCAGCCCCTTCCCAACCATCTTAAAGGAAGCATCTTTCCTCTGTCATATGCTTCTGCCATTATATTTCTTCTTTGGAGCCACCTTACCATGAACTGAATCTCCCAAACCATAAGCCAAATTGAATTTCTTTTTTAAATTGTGGATGTCAGGTATTACTTCTCAGTGATGAAAACACTGACTAATATAGGAGGGCATGATGGAGAGATAAGACTTGTGATAAGTGACTGATTGGAGATGATGGGCCTTTCACCATGGTAGTAGCTAAAACAGGCAATTGAAGAAGATGGGACTATTCCAGAAACATAATTCATAGACTTCAGTGATTTCCATGATAAGGGAACTGAGGATGAAATGGATTGAACAGGATGGAGTTTATGCATAATAATTAGCAGTTGTTGCTAGTATATTATAAATTTTAATATATTTGCAAGTAGGTATTCATGGAAAAAATCAAAGATTTTAAACATATTTTCTCCTTATTCTGCCTCAAATTGTGTCAGTGCTGATGGGCTTCTCACCTCCCTCTCTACTTTCATGACTTGACAGGGTGTGCTGGTGGGATGAAAAGCATTTGTCCATCTACCTTATACCTTTCAAACAGTTCTGCCAGAAAGATAGACCAAAAATGCTTCTAAAATAATGGCAAAAAAGAAAATTAACCCCACAGATATTCACTTTTTAGGTTTTTAAGAACTAAATTGCAACATCACCAGTATAATCAGCTGTTAGTAGAACTCTACAGTCAGGGTATTCATCATTTTGTTGTTGAGCAGTTCCTGACTTAATTAAAAAAAAAAAAAAACAACAACACTGATTCCAATTCATATCAGCCCATATGATTTAGATTTGGTCGTATATTTTAGTTAGTTGGTACTAACATAAGATTTTTAAAGTTCTATAGCTTATAAAGGAGTTCTAATTTCTAATAGCACATGCAGCTGAAATAGAACCCCATCTCTGTATTTACATGACATCCTTCCTGTTTGTTGTTGTAAGAGAAGCAATGAAACTTTCCCTAGAAGATTAGGTTTTTTTTCAGATGAATAAGTTCCTCTCGATATGCAACAGGAAAACCTCTCACACCATGGGTTTCCTACTAGATTTAGTCATTAACTAACTATAATTCCCTTACCCTAAATGTCCCTACCCCTCTCTCAAAGCCTTATTTATTCTCAGGAACCCGCTCAGTCACAATAAACCCTCCTTCTAGACACCAAAGATAGTGCCCTTGTTACAATTTAACAATCCTTAGGAATTTAAGATATCTCTTATTTCGCATTATTCTCTTAACATTCTCTCAACCCTGTGACACAAAGCAAGTATCTATTATGGGAAAACCATTTTTCTCAATGAGTTACAGAGGCAAAGAACAATTTGAAAATTGAGGGCCTCATAGGAACGGTATTGATTTAGCATGGAGATTGTCTTCGGTGTATAACTCTGAGACAGAAATAAGAATCTAATGAGAGTTAGGATATATGGGGAATTAAGGAATAAGTCTTGAGTATTGCTCTTTGGGTTCAAATTCTGACTCAGTCATTTACCAGTTGTATAGCTTTTCAAGGCCTCAATTTCCCCAAAAGTACAGTCCTAGAATAGCCTGGATAGACACATAAAGCACTTAGAACAATGTTTCTTACTCAATTTTACAGACCTCCCAACCCCAGGGGACATTTGCAATTGTGGAAAGCATTAGTGACCTCAAAGGAAGCCCTCTGACATTGCCACAGTATCTTCAACACAAACTCCTTGACATCCCCATGCTCAGCAAGCAACCGTCTCTATGAGTTTCCTTGAAAAGCCTGCTGACTGGAAAACTATCCTCCCAGATGTACCCAATCTTAGCCAGGGGTTTTTACTCTGTTCTTGGAAATCAGCATTAAATTTTCTTCAGTCACAATCTGTTCATATACTAGAGGTTGTTTCATCCACTAGACTTCTTTAGGGTTTATAAAGTGATAGCTTATTGCTCTACTATAATTTGCTTGAGTCTATTTCATGTGGAGATAACATAAGGAAGTAAAAAACACTCAATATGTTAACACATCTTTGTTTTGCTCTAAAAATCAAATCACCTTCTTAAACATCGTTAAACATCGTAAACCACTGTAAACTTCCAATCAGCTGCAATGCTAATTTATTAACTCAAAATATTCAATAGTTATATGCCTGTAATAATGTGTAAATTAATTAATAAACTGAGTTAATTAAATATCCCTGTTCTTTTAGATTAGAACGAGAAGCATTAGCTAAATCCAAATAGCTATAAATGGAGTTCTTTAAAGTTGTGGAATTTATGACCCCTTCTGATACCTGCTAATAGGGGTTTCAGATTTTTCTGCTACTGGCTTAAGAAGTGAGAGAAAGAGTGCACAGACTTTCTTGGAGCACAGTTAGAAGAATTACATAGAAGGTGGTAGAACTGACACTAAGCTCCTTGGCATAAGGGTTATAGCAACAGTTGCATCCATAATAGATCACTAAGCTATGGCACAAGAAATGTCACCATAGGGAACCAAATAGCTTGACCACAGAGTTTTAGGATGGGACACCTCACACACCTCTGCCACTCACTCATCCAAACTCTGCCTTAGAGGAAGGAGCTGGCAATTGGCAGCTCAAATACATATTCAGAGAGAAATGGGCTGTTAGTACCAAAATCTCCCCCAAGGAAAACAACAGTAGAGTACATAAACTTGATTTTCTGAAGTCATTTGCAATCACGTTTTATCTTTTTAAAACTTTTTTTGTGGTTGTTGAACTAAGGTTCACAGAATAGTTATCAAGTTCTCAGAGTGCCCCTATATGCTCCATTCCACTTCCACTGACATCAGCACCTTATGTAACCATGGCACATTCACACCAAAACTAAAATTACCATTGGCAAAGAGCTATAACTAAATGGTATTCTTTACTTCAATTTTACTCCTTTTTTATTATGCTCTTGTAGTCCTAGAATCCAATCCAGTGTACCACTACCTCAGTTATGAGTCCTCCAATCTGTAAAGATCCGTGTCTTTGATTTTCATGCCCTAGGTGATTGTGAAGAGAGACTTTGTGAAATAGCCCTTAATTTAAGTTTGTCTGTTGCTATCTTATTTCAGTTTAGCTTATGGGTTTTAGGATTTTTGTTGTGTCTTTCTTAGTGCCTCATATCAGGAGGCAGATAATATTGATACATATAATTACTAATGTCAACCCTGATCATTTAGTTAAAGTAAAATCTGCCGCGCTTCTCTATGGATTTATCATTTTCTCCTTTCCCTATGCCGTGTGTTAGGAGCAAGCTACTACCCCAACCCTTCTACTGAAGAATGTTTGAATATGTGTTAAAGCAAACATGGTAATTAATAAAATATATTGAATGGGATACTCTGAGACGATACAAATACATATCCTATTTTTCTTTAAGGTTTCCCTCATGAGCAATAAGCAGTGATCAGTGGGTTTTAACTGCACCATTTTCTGTTTGTTTCTTGAAAATTTTAAACAATGAATGCAATTTAACAGATAGCACATTATTTGGGTCATACATTTTATCTTGTGTGAACATCGGTGGTTTGTTAATACAAATATGTTCATCGCAGGGACACTCATGATAGCCTTAAACCAGGAGGAATGAATATATTCATCAGGATAATGGCTGTATAAATTGCTATATAATCAGCCGAGGGAATACTATATGCCCATGAGAACAAATATCCTGTTGCCATAAGGGGTTACATGTCTGAATCTTTTGCACATAATAGTGAGCAAAGGAGTCAAATATTGACTCTCATATTTGTCTTATTCCACTTATGAAGTTCAAAACCAAAAAAAAAAAAAATTCATTTATGCTCTTAAATGTCAGGCTATTAGTTTGCTACAGAGGGCAATCACTAAGAAGGGGCATAAGGGATGCTTCCGGGTTCTGATAATATATTTCTTGATCTGAAAATTTGGCTACAGAAATACACTTAATTTTGAAAACTGATCCATACCCTTACACTTTGGGAACTTGCCACTATGTGATTTATATTTTGATAAATGTAAAAAGTCTTCTGAAAGCCTATTTCCTCTTTATGTGTGCTACCCCTCAGGTATCTTAAAAAATCACTGGATAAATGTCAAGAGCGTGATTTGAAAAACTTCAAGTTTGAGTGGTTACTATAAATAAAACCCCATTGTGCACCCTGGAAGTTCTGGCCAGGGAAAATCATTCATACTGGGTTCTGCAAAATAAATTCTTTCTTTCGTGCTAAATGTCTAGAAATTAAGAACCAAATTACAAATTTCCCTATGTATCAATCTAAAAACTATCAAATTCTATTCACCAGTAATTAATGCAAGTTTAAAATGATCCCAATTTTAGAGAACCCAGGGAGACCCCTAATAATCACCACTCCTTTCCCGTGTTATCCATTCAGCAATTCAGCCTGAGCTTCCACTAAGACTTGAACTTAATTTCCTTTTTCCTTGTGTTCGTAGTTTGTTTTTATACAGCCCCCATTATCTTGCCCTATGCATGTTTCTCATTTATAGGTGTTTTGGTCTCAATTCCAGTTTTCTAATACTAATTCTATCCTCCATTATTATTTAGGGATCTACTATAATAGTTTTATAATTACAACTGAAAATTACTTTAGTGTTTAGATTTAATTGATTTAGTGTGGAAACTTGAATTCACATAAAAATATTAAATACTATCCTATTCTCTCCAGGATTTTAAAGTCAGTAATAATCTTATTTATTCTTTCTTATCCAATTGTAAGAGCCTCTTCCTGGACTGTATGCAGAGCAGGTGAAAGTGAACAATGTTGCTGGCCCTGGTATGTACGAACATGACACCATCTGTTCTTAAGGGGTACACTTATCTCTTTATGTGCTCTTTATCTTGTTCTATTTAGAAATTTAACAGTGTTGGGTCTTTTTTCTTAATTACCCTTGGCATAAAACCAAATTCTTTCTAGCTTTTTGTCTTTATGACAATTTACTATCATTTTATGCCGTCTTCCGTGCCTTTTGTGTATGTTGATTTTATTCCTAATATATCTCTAGTTGATCATAAAATAGTCTCTACGAGGTGAAACTGTTTGTGGAAAGAGAAGAGCTCTTTCAAGAAAAAGAGAGATAGTCATGAGACTCAATGTTGCCACTCAGGGACTTTGATTTAATTCCTTAATTTTGGTGAGAATCGGTTACTTCATTTGTACATGGCAAAACCCAATACCTACCTCAGTGTTATTGAATGAGCCAACTTACATATAATTTAACTCATTAAACATTATATGTATATGCATATATAGAATAAAATATAATGCACTATATATATATAATATACCGCTTACTAAGTTGAATTTAAATTGCCAAGTTTTTCCCTTTTCACACTTGTATTGGCAGTCATTTGTGTTTTGTTTTCAGAGACCATGCTTTCTGGAATATTCTGAAGTTTCTTTGACTAGCATTTGCCACTTAGGTATCCTACACTCAGCCTTCCCTTCTCAGGTTATTATGAACTTTGAGATGACACGGTCACTTTCTCACAGGGTACCTGTCACTTCTGCTTCACCAAGCAGTTCTTTCTTGTTAGTCAAAATTAATTTCAGAGTAGCAGTTCTCCTCATTGCATTTTTAGCCCTCCTGAGAGCTGAAATTGTCAGGAAGGCAAGTCCAGAGTTTATCAGATTTTTCTTTTAGTGGTCACTGCCAACAATCATGTGGCTATGTGTGTCCCCTAGTGCCACTCACTGCTGAAGACTGGGCACGGGATACACCTGTGTCCTCCATTGTGCATATACTTTTCAGAGTGATGACCCACAGTCTCAAGGTCTACTGTCTACTTCCAGCAGTGAAGTCATTTATATTTTCTCTTTCATACTGTAAAATTCTTTCTTCTAAAATAAAGCTCAGGCTGGTGAATTTTTATGGGTGTATTTATCTTCTTGATTCTTCCCCATTATTTCTGTTAAGTTTGTTTCTTTTAAATACCTTGGGTCTATGCACAAGAACCACCTAAACTAATCTAATTTCATCCAAGAGACTGAGTTTTCTTCCTTATTAATCATTTTTCAGTCACTGTAGTATCCACACTCTGCCCACATTTATGGAAATATTGGAGTCTAAATGATCTTCTTTGTTATTTTACTTTCAGTTTTTCTGCTCATCTAGAATGCCGTGGTTAGCTCTTTAATGCCTTTCCCACTCTCCTCTCTGTGTGCCCCTTTTTACAGTTCTGTCTCTACATATTCTGCCTGCACTTCGAATCTCACTCTCACCTTGTTGATTGCTAAATAATGAAATCAGCTGGCTTTCTACCAAACTCCTTTCTGCCCTTATTTAATAAAATGCCCTCTACCCTTTGTCACAGGTTTATTTCATAATGATCCAGAATCCCTTTTATGCAGTCGATTGCAGCCTTCTCCCAGGCATCTTCACTTTTTGAACAACAAATGGAAGAATGACAACTACCTGCCTTAACTCCCATTGGTTAGGTAGCACTCCAAAGTTCCTCACGTGCTAGATCAGCATGTCAGAGTTTCTGATCAGTGGATCTCAAACCCTGTGAGCTTACTTACAAAGAATTCAGAAGGCTGAGAAAACCTAAACAGTATGTATTGATCAGCTTTTTTATTACTATGATGAAAATGTTTGACCCCTACAAGGAGGATCTATTAGTGTCATGGTTTCAGGGATTCAGTCCATGGTTACCTGGCCCCAAGGTGGAAACGTCATGGCAGCGGGCCTGGTGGACAAAGCTGCTTAACCCACAGAGACCAGGAAGGAGAGCACAGAGGAAGAGCACCAGTGAGGGAGAGACTCTTCAAAGACAAAGACAGGGCCCTGGTGACCCACCACCAACAGGGCCCCACTGCCTAAGAGCATATTCAACTATAAACGTGAGCAGCTCAATCCATCAAGGAACAAAGCACCCCTATGACCCAGTCACTTTCCCAAGAGTCTCTTAACCCAGTCAAGTTGACAATTAAGCTGCACTGTAACATACTTTATCTTTGTTTGGTAAATTTGCATGTTCATAAAAAATACAAAGATATCCATCAGTCAATAAAAAGATAACAAGGAATTATAACTACTTAGTGTTTCCAGGTTATTTGGAAATTTCCTTATTTGAAAATAACTAATAACACCCCAAGAAACATTTTAATTTAATAACACATAAAATCTATCAAATGTTTACTATGTGTTAAATACAATGCTAAGAAACTACCTATATATCTATGTTTCTATACACACATATATTTGTTCAGTAAGTATTTATTGAGTGATTACTATTGGCCACCACCCTTCTTGCCACTGAGAATATTGTAGTGAAAATAAACTACATTATCTACCATCACTTATGCAGGCATAAAAAACATTAAGTTAAATACATAGTGTAGGAGTGTGAAATGATAAGAAATAAAGATGAAGCAACAGGCAGAATTTTATCATTTAATGATGGGTAAGATGTGCTTCATATTTTGAATGAGCAGGCAGGAAAAATTTCACCTAGAAAGTAACTTTTGAATAAACACCGGAAGGTGTTGAGGCAGTTTAGTCTCGCAGATGAGCAAACCCTAAACAGAAGGGCTCTGAGAACAAAGGCCTTGACATAAACAGTACAGCCAATTTACTTGCTGAACAGCAAAGACCAAAACAGCTACAGAAGAAAAGACAGAGAAACAAAGCTGGTGATGTGACAAGGGACCTTGCCTTTTTATGAATTAAAAGTGGCAAGTCACTGGAGGTTGTTGAGCAAAGTGATATGACTTGACACCTTTTAACAGGATCATTTGGCTGCTGTGCTAGGTCGGAAGACATGTAGCGAAGAGCAGAAACAGGATGGTGAGTGACTTCAGATGGTGAGAGTCAGTAATGGCTTGGATCAGAATCAGAACAGCGTTTGCATTTCAGAACTATTTCAGAGGTAGAGGTTCAGAGCCAGTTTTATTTTGTTCATTCTTGTTGTGTGATCTCCCTTGAGCAGCTGGAAGACAGGAATTGCCACTGACTAGAACGGAGAAGCTGATTTTCCAGAAGGAGGGTAGATGATATAAGGAGCGTAGCTCTTCAATTCTTGATTGGTGGCTGCAGGGAGAAGCTATGTTACCTCCTTTAGTCCTCTTAACAACACGACAAGGTGGATATTAATTTCATACCCATTTTGTTCCAGAAAAACTAAGGCTTAAAGCAGTAAGTGTGATGTGAACTGAGCTTAACTGGGGTGATGTTAGCTAAGTGACTCCACGGTGCTGAGCTGAACTCATGGACATTTCACTCCTGATGTCCTGATTAAGAATTAACAAAATAAATTGGCCAAAATAAGGACTGCTAAGTATAACCTGGGACTGAGAAATATTATCAGTCTCTTGCATTCAAAACAGCCAGAATTCATAACCACTGAAGGACTGATAGTTTAGAAAGACTCTGGCCTAGTTTTATTCTATCGAACATAGTATGCTCCCCATGCCAGAAGTATTTCTAAGTCTCAGAAAGAAATGACCATGCCCACAGCATACATCTTCTTTCCGGGCCAGTAACATGAACTCTGGCATTCTGCAGAATCTTTCAATTTTCTCCTTTTGTAGGGCAGGGAAAGTGTATTTTCAGCCCTGGGGTCTGTGATGTACCTCCTGTGACTATGAATTTGTATTGACAATTTTCCTTCCAGTGATATATTTTCATCTCTCTTTAATTGGCTTTGATCCCTCTCTACTTTCTCAAGATCTTTTTCTTTTTGCCATTCTTCTGTGGCATCTTCTTTCGTGTACTAGACTCCTTCCTCCACCTTTATAAATCAGAATAATTTCTTCTTTATAAGCCAGAATATGTTTTAAATATTTTTCCTCAAATTCTTTCACTTTAAGAATGATCCCAATTAGTAGTTTAAAATACATTTTCCTCGAAATCTCCTAGATTTGATATATAACCATGTACATTTTTTTCTCTCCCTAGAACTTCCCCTTTCTCATTTCTAGTAAACAGCTTGGAGCAGGGTGAGAAAACTAGGGAAAATGGAGGTTAAATGTAGAGTGTCGCCAGTCACCCCTGTTTAAGGGATGGGCTTCTCTGCTGACGAGTTGGTCTTAAAAGGGTAAACTACGAAGTACAAGCCTGTGAGTCACTGGCGGGGGGAAGAGGGGGCTTTCTCCTGCTCTGTTCCCACATCACTCTTGTTCTCCCCTGATGCTCAGACGAAGTCCTGCCGGGTGCCTGCCAGGTTACAAACGTCTATTTGACTCCAGATACTGAGAGCACCTTGAGCTAGTTTGGTGCAGATTCCACCGGCATGCTTCAACTTCTCAGCGATCTCTCTCGAGACTTTCCAGAAATCCATCCGTTCAGCTTACCCCTGAATGCACTTTGAGCAACAGACTGCCTCTCCTGTAAGCACGTTATTAATGGTCTCTTTTCACAAGCAGAGATAGTGCCCTAGAAAATGCAGTATTGATTTTTCCCTTTTTTTCTCACTGTTTCAATCACTGCTCGTTTGAATGGCTTTCATTTTTAGCAACAAGAGAATCTTCAAAGAAAAGTGGTTTATAGGATCAGCTTGAAATAAAATCACCGCTCAATTTAAGCTCTGAAAAATACTATTGATATTTTAATAGAAGTTTGGAGAACCTATTGTGAGCTCAATAATAGCTACAAGGAGTTTATACACAGAAATCATACTTAGGGATAGTTTTATTTCTTAGGCAGTATGTGTTAACAGCAAATCAAGGTTTAAACCTTCCCTCACTTCCGTACTGTACACATCAAGAGTCTCAAGAGTGTGGAAATGTTTAGAGTACTTCAGAAGGAGTGAACATCTTTCCATGACTCAAATGATTTGTCTCTAATTGACCATTGTGGAAAACAACCTGGGGTGGTTTTCTTCTGAGCTCTTATTTGCCTGTTGCTGAAACCAGCAAATCCCAGTCTCCTCACAGCTGAAAGACCTGCAGACCACGCAGTTCAGTGAAATCATTGCTCAGATGAGACAAGCAAAGCCCGGATAATGACATCAGCTGATACAGATGGTACATGGCACAGCCTCAGGTTCCTGTCCATGGTGCTGTCTCTGTGGGCACCTGGAACCTTGCTGTGCTGCCGACTTCTGTCCTCCATTTCCTCCCATTTTCTCTAAAACACCTAGATCTTTTCAACTCTGAAACTTCCTGTGCTGTCTGAGCATTCACTTATAAAATAGAATAGTAATAATCCCGTATTAATTGACATATTATTTAGCAAGAGGAGAGCATCACCTTCAAAGATCATATCATGAACTATTTCTTCTAGATAACACTGAGACTTAAGTCTATATTAACGGCTTTGCTTTGTGTCAATCCCTGTAAATCACTGAAAGTGTGTATCATACAGTATTTTGAGTTGTAATTAAATATTCTATATGTGTGCCAGAATTTCTAGCGAGGTCTTTGAAATCAATATGGATGAAAGGAACCAATATTTACTATGTGACTAATAAGTGTGGAAGGCACCAAGTTAGACGTTAAAAACAATACAAATAAGAATAAAGCATAACTTTTAAAAGATATTTGTATTTAATACACACGCATGTTTTATTTCATGAAAAGAGTTTTCACAGAATGACTGTGGCATGGATGAAGGTAGTAGAATGAACTCCAGAAAGAAGAGTAGTGAATGCAGGACTGGTCAGTATAGTTGTCTTAGACAAGGCTCCTGGGGAAATGTACTGAGACTTAGGTTTTCAAATGTGATTGAAGGAGGGCAAATGGGATGAGAAATAAGAAGTTTCTGAATTTGGAGAATCAAAGCTGTTTTGAGTACAGTGTATCACACAGATAAGGAAAAGGAATATTGATTGGGGAAGAGAAATATCCATTCCATTATGTAAAGAATATTAACTGGAAACATTCTATATGTAAAGAACTATTATTCTATAGCTACAGGTAACTTCGAAATGGTGGGATGAGAAAGCTATTATGTTGAATGTCAGACTACCACAAATGCTATGAATGGAAAGCAAGAGGCAGACTGAGAAATGTGGAAAAAATGTGCCTGATTGAACATAGAAGGCAAGAAAGACAGTATAACATGAAGGCCTGACTGGGATGCTCTGAAAAGAAGCAAAAGTGGGAGGGAGGGATGTGAAATTGTGGGAATAGTGTAGCAGCACTAATGGATTAAGTGTTAGCCACAGTACTAGGGTGTTTAGTGCAAGATTCATTTTTTTTATGTGTATCTCTCTTGTATGACCTTCAATTTTGTTCATTTTCCATAGTGTTATTTGATTAAGTAAGCAATAGCCACAGCATTACCCTCTCTGCTTTGTTCTGGTATTAAGCCTGTTTAACATCTTGAAAGATGCACAGAGCCTTCACATCAGAAACTAGGCCAACTCTCATAGGACGGGAAGCTTCTTTGTGTCATTAGGAGGATTCTTGTGAGTTCTACTTGGCCAAACACCTCTCATGGGATGCCCACACTGGTTTGTGAGAGTTTTAGAATACTAAGTGGTATACAATTTACCAGGCATTTTCTTCTTCATTCTCATCTTTCTTGGGAACTACAAGGGGAAAGTGATCTGGCAGGTAGTCATTCTCATTCTTTCCCCAGCACAGAGGAGCCCAGTGTAATGCGGCCCAGGTTTCTCTCCCCTCTTCTGCTTGCTTAGCATGACCTGATGTAAGGCCTTATCAGCCTCCTCTCAGCAGATTCCTGTACACTGTTCCTCGTTCAGTCCCTAAAATGTGGATAGGTAATGAAAGGATGAGATTCCTCACAGAAATATTCTCCTTTCTGAGAAGTTCCACTTATGAAAACTAATATAGAAAGGAAAATAAGGATGTTGAAAAGGAAATAACCAAATAGAAGAAGGCAAGCACTCACTCTGCTACATGCAGTATGCTTGATTTCACTTGAAAAGTGCATCTCTGGTGGAACACCGTACACTGGTGGGGGTGGGGGTGGATGGCGAGGGAGACCTCTGAATGACACTAACACTAGACTGTGTGGAACACTCTTTCTCCCGCCTTAGCAAGGCCAGCACAAGTGACCACTTCATTAATGATGTGAAAAGAAACTAGAGAAAATATTTTGTATCCAAAATATGCTAAGCACTAGAAAATAAATTCAAATTTTACTTCATTTCTATTTGAGATTAGCTGGATTTGACATCCTTTACTATACATACCATGGCACTGATTCAGAGAACAGAGAAGTAGAATTTTCAGGCATATGAGACTAGACATGAACATATCTTTGGGGCTTCTGTTGCTATCATCATTGTTATTGTTCTTTTTCCAGGACATTAGCATTCCAAATGTAAGTGAGATAACACCGTAAATTTTTTTAATTCTACTTTTTCTTTTTAGGTATAAAATTATCCTTATAAAGAGAGCTCCCCATTGCCTAAAAGATCTGTTACAAACATCTTACTTTACCTGGACATTGAACCCTTGGGAATGATTAAGCACACTCTGTATTTCATTTGTTCACATGAATCGGCAAGAGAAACCTCACGGGAAGCCTAACCCTAACCCTAACCCTAACCCAGTGCCACTTTCATCCTGCAGTGCCTCCTCACATAAGTCTGCCGGAAAGATCCGGTGGGGCCTCAACTTGGGGCGCCGTGCCAAGCGTTTTTCAGCATGAATCAGCACCCTAACCCTCAGCAGAACCCGAATGCTAACCCTAACTGGCAGGAAATTAGGTTGTGCCATGCGGCTAAGCTTGGCCCTAGGCCTCAGAATCGGTGGGCCCTAATCTCGACAGCCTCACCCAAGTACTTGCCCACAGGAATCCTCATGCACCTGGCCTTGCTGGCCAAGTTTAGGGCACATGCAATCTCACGGCTCGGGCGAGGCTCTGCGGCGTGGCACGAGAAAATTTCCTCCAATTTAGGGTTAGGATTCGCGTTGTGATGTGGCTCATGCCTGAGTCTTCCCAGATAACTATGCAGAATTCCTTCATTTTCAAACATTTAGTGCAAATGTTAACTATGAAACTGGCTGTATGGAATACAAACACTTGATGTCGTAGTCTTGCAACCTTTCCCCAAATCTGAAACTATTTGAAGATATAAGCCTATTAAATGTTAAAGAAAAACTCCAGAAAACTTTTCTAACCACTCCCTTCTGCGCATGTGCCCGTTTCTGGAATATGTTCTAAAAAAGATGTATAAAGCCATACTTCCCACATGAGCAACAACATTATTCACACACATCTGCTAGTCGTTCAGTTGACTCCTCTGTTCCAGGAAGACCGAGCCGTGTCCGTTGCCTCCTGGTGTCCGCCAAAGAGCTGAGCCCCAAAACGAATAAAATTGCTGTGGATGTTCCTGCCAGAGGGCATTGATTTAACAAATAATTTGCTAAAATTACTCATGTTGGAACTCTTCAGTAGCAGAATGCCCTATTTATTTATTTACTTATTGCTCCTATAGTCCTGACTTCATCTTGCATTCTTGGGCCAAAACATCATACACACACTGTTTTAATAGTCTTTGTAGAGCACACAATTCTCATTTTGCTTAATGAATAATAGCTGTACCATGTTGCCAGAGCTAAGTTCTCCTAATGTTTACAAGTCTGTCTTCAAAACTGACATGTTAGTGATAAAAAGAATTTATCTTCATAGGTAATTAAAAACACATTCCCCCAGTTATCTAAGATACACACACACACACACACACACACACACGCACTCCAAATTCTGACACTTTACAGAAGACAAAGAACTCCAATACACATTTAAGCTTTAAATAAATATCTCAGATCAAAAGACCAAATAATCTGAACCACGAAATGTTATTTATTATTCAATTGGAGCCATCATCATTTTTTAGCTAGAATACTTTTTAATACTTTTAGTAGTTGATATATCAACAACTCAACCAATAAAAAAGAAATTATGCATCATCCCCATGCAAAGTACTTTTTTCACAATGAGAAATGATAAGAAAAAACTTACCGATGCTTAGAAAATAATAGTAAGAAATTTTAAACCTTTATATAAAAATTTGAATTGCAAGAGAATGAAACACACAAAGATGGAGGGAGTTCACATTTCCTTGTCAACAGTGAGTAATGAGAGTATATCTGTGTGTCTTTTGCCTCAGGTATGGCTGATATTGGGTTCTTTAGATATAAATGCAGGGAAATCTAAAAGTTCTTCTGAAGAATAAATAAATGAGTGTGCATCAATACATGATAGTAATTTTAATAGCAATAATAATAATAATAAATTGTGAGCATCCAACCCTGAAGCATATTGTAAATAACTCAGTAACATAATGACAACAGGAGAAAGCCAAGTAAAGAGTCCTCTCAATGAAAAATGGATACTTGGGTTTATAGATCATTAATCTATATTTCTTTCCATGGTCTGTACAATCTAGCATCAGTCAAGCTAATCCAATTCAAGTTAAACACTTAATTGAATGTCCCCTCTAAACAAGGTTGGTTGCCCTGGGAATTATATTCTAAGGCTGAGATTAGAGTGTAGAAGGATGACTGGGGTGTGCGATTGACAGCATCATGTCTGGTCAGAAGGGGCAGGTGAGCTGGGATGCCAGTACAACAGAGACTTCACTTGAGCTTATGGTGCCCTGATTCTAGGACGGTTCAAAAATGTCTCAGTAAAGACATAGGCCCTGGACCTTGGGCCCTTAGGTCAGCCACAAATTGCATGTGGCTATTCCCAGGATGCAGGAGTAATCTTGGAGGGACAGGTCACATTAACCACAAGTAATCCTGGTGGGGGTCTCAATGGATGGTTCAC
The DNA here is from genome assembly GCA_004026905.1 of Hystrix cristata. NCBI lineage: Eukaryota > Metazoa > Chordata > Mammalia > Rodentia > Hystricidae > Hystrix > Hystrix cristata. The sequence goes on from PVJO010014111.1 coordinate 39,441, forward strand.
AAAGATTTTTTTCCTAGGTGTTTGGGGAATTAAAAGCTACTCTCGATAATCACTAGTCTGCTTTGAAAGATGAGGGTAGTTGGAAAAGTAAACAAATATCTTTAAAATAGTGAAAATCCTATGAGGTACTGTCACACAAGAATAAATTAAGCTTTATGGCTGTACAGGGCAGGGAATGATGAAGTGACAAGAAAGGACTGGGATTATCATATTAAAAATAAAACTTCATAATTCTGACTATAAACAGCAAGGCACAATGAAACCAAAGCCTGCTCAAAAGTGCAAGAACCAGTCACCATCATTACCTTGCTAAACCAATAGTTCAGTGAAGCCCTGCCCCACAGAAGCTGGGCATTATCCAAAGCAATGGCAGTCTGAAGCACATACTCAGAGAGAGAGAAAAAAGAGCCTATCAGAAATTAAACACCCCTTCTCATTCTGTTGGACGGTAGGGCCTTAACGCCAACCCAAAATGGATTCAAAATCATATCCTACGCAAATCACCTGTGAAGTATTCAGTCAATGAACATCTCTAAAACAACAGTTTTCTCAATTGAAAGTCCAGCTTAATAATGTTTATGGCCCAGGGTTCTTACATGACATAAAATGAACTGGATCTCAGCAAATGGCAGACTAACGTAACATGGAACCTACACTCACTACAAACAGAAAGAAAGTAAGCCAGCGATAATGCAAACATATAATTGAATTTAAAAGTACTGAAAATATTAGATGCCAGAAATAGACAACTTAAAGACACTATAGCCCTTGAAAAATGATAATTTATAATTTAATGTTCACAATGGGACAGCAAATGGGGAGAACTAAAGAAATGTCACTAAGAACCCTGAAAAAGTTGAGATCTTAGAAGCCATGCTCTCTAATTAAAAGAGGCCTAGAAAAACTATATGCAGTAGAGAAATCATCACCCAAGATAAAACAAAAAGTAAGCATGTTTCTACCTGTGGCTCTAGGTAGAAAGAAGAGCTTCCTGAAAGCAAGAAATTTTCCATCCTAAATCGCTACCTTTACAAGGAAGTTATGTCAACCCTGGTACCAAAGAAACAAAACAAAAAGACTAAAAATAGTAAGAACCCTCGATCTTCTAACAAAAACTAATCAAAATCTTTCTGTGGAACTATTTCTATAACCTAGAGTATAATTTAGTCATACAATCTCTGCTATAAAAATAAAACAACCCCCCCACTCAAATTTAACTACATGAAGAAATGATCAGTTGTATTTTAGTCAAGATAACCTAGGTTAACAAGTCAGTACCAAAACAACCTAAAATTAACCAATCAATCCAAAAAAGGACAAAATAAGAAATATTAGAAAGAAGTACCAATTGAAAATATGTGTCAATTAATAGGTATAAAGCCAATTCTATCCATAATTACATTTATATAAATCAACTGAACATTCTAATTAAATACTAAATTTCTAAACCTCTATTGTTTATAAAAATAAAACTTTAAATATAATGACAGTAAAGTTAGAAGTTAAGTGTTGAGAAAATATATAACATCTAAATATTAATAACTAATATGCAAGTAACAACTAATAGCAACTAATATGCATTACATCTTAATGTAAGAAGTAGTAATAGCACTACAAATATGGAAGGGCTTGTCTTATTGCCAAAGAGATCAGTGACCTAAGAAGAAATGACAATTTTAAATCTGCACCAAGACACAGAGACACTCAAAAGGCATATACCAACATTAACAGAACAAATACAGCCACAACCCTAATGGAGATTTTAACACACAACCTGACTGACTGAAAAAACTAATACAAATGCTTGAAAAATAAAGTTAATAAATCTGATTTTATAGACATGTACATAAAAATGTTGGCTGTACACAAAACAAGCCCATATTCTTTTCTCACATGGAAAATATTTCACATTTATTTGGAATATTTACCAAAGTGTACTAACTGCTGTGCCATAAGAAAGACTGAGCAAATATCAAAAGACAGGAATTATTTAAACTATGTTGTCTGGCTGCAATGTTGTTGAGCCAGAAATCAATGACAAAAGAAGTTTCTCAACTACCTCCAAATTTATGAAATGTCTAAATGAAAATGGATAAAAGAAAATAGAAATTAGAAAACATTTGTTCCAAAATTCATGAAGAAATGATATATCAAAACATGTGCTTATTGGGAAATATACAGCCAGTGTCTTCAAATCAGTGATCCTCAACCAGATGGGATTTTATCTCTGCAGAGACATTTAGCTATCTATAAACACCCTTGTCAGTTTGCCCGGAGCGGTGCCCATAACTTACTGCTTAGGGGCCAGTAGTCCAGCTAACATCTTGCAATGCACAACCCATCTTTTATCTGAGTCAAAATGATTATCATGCCAAGATTGAGAAACTCTATCTCACACGTAATTATTAGAAATGAAAGAAGGCTGAAAATCAATGTAAAGTTATAGTAAATCAACTAGAAGAAATTACAAGGAAGGAAAACTAAGAAAGAAGGAAGAAATTAAATTAATAAATCAGTGAAGTGGATGTGTGAGAGAGAGTCAAAACTATTCAAATGTTGGGCTTTGAAATGGTTAGAAAGCTACTATTAAGACTGACTAAGAAAAAAGAGAAACTGCAAATATGTATAACATGAAATAAGACTTAATTCCACACACTTTAAAGGTCACTATGAACAGCCTTATGCCAAAAAACTTGAAAGTTTTGATAAAGTCAACAATTTTTTCTCAGTGAAATAACTACTTAAAGCTGACAGAAGAAAGAATTTAAAAATCATCTGAATGGCCCAGTATCTACCATTGAAACTAAAGCCACTGATGTAAATCAAATGCAGCTAATATAGAAAAACAGTACGGAAATTCCTTGAAAATTAAAAATAGAATTACCAAATGACCCAGCAGTCTCACTTCTAAATGCATTTTACAAAATAATTGAAGTCAGGATCTCTAAGAGATGTTAGCACTTCCAAGTTCCTCAAGGGTTACTCACAACATTAACATTTAGAAACAACCTAAGTTTCCATCGAGGGATGAATGGATAAAGCAAATGTGTTATATACATACATAAAATTTTATTCCACCCTAACAAAAGAAGAAAATTCAGACATATGTGACGAGATGGATAAAGCTGGGGAACATAAAGTCGAGTGAAGTAAAACCAGCATTGAAGGACAAATACTCCATGATTCCACTTATGCGAAGTATCAACACCAACCAAATTTAGGACACCGGAAGGTAGAATGGTGGTTTCCAGGGACGAGGGGAAGAGAAGCATTGCAAGTTACTGTTTAGCTTGTATAAAGTTTCAGTTATACAAAATAACTAAGTTCTAGAGATTGATGTTCAACAGTGCACCTGTATTTAACAGTACTTTATTGTGTGCTTAAAAATGTGTTCAGAGGGTAGAGCTCATGTTACAATTTAAGAGAGCACATCTTTTTGTTATTACCCCATTAAAAAGAAAAAGAAAAAAAGAAAATTTATCCAAGTGTTCATTTATGAGTTTTATGCATATTTCCAAGTTTAATTTAATTAAATTTAATTAAAATTTATACTATAGCATATAGATAAAAAAGAAACTAAAATCATTATTTAAAACTTCCAAGGATTTATAGCCCAAATAACATTACTAGTGAATTTGCCTAAACATTTTAGGAAAAAAAAAAATTCATCCATGTATAGTGACACATCGCTGTGATCCCACCACTCAGGCAGGTTGAAGCGAGAGGATCATACATTGAAACCCAAACTACGCAACTTAGCAGCTTCACAAGACCCTACTTTAAAAGGAAAACTAAAAGTGTTAAGGACATAGATCAACTTTCAGGCATCTCAGGGTATAAGCTCCAGTACCACACACACACACACAAATCACATATTATATAATATCCAGAGGAAAGCGGAATCATTTCATCCCATTTTTGTGATTCAAATATGACTTTGATATCAAAAACAGTCAGCAATGCTAAAAGAAAATTACAGAACAGCCTCCTACAATTATAGGATCAAACATTTGAAAGATATAAAAACAATTGAGTATAATATTAAATGGATAATACATTATAATTAACCTGGGGTTATTTAAGAAGTCACGATATTTTATCATTCAAAAGTCAAAGTAATTCTCAGATTACTATAAATTGGAAAATAGCCATATGATTACCTGTATGGATCCACAAAAAAAGCGATTTAACTAAATACCCATTCATGATTTTTTAAAAATCAGCAAACAAAAATTAGAGGGAATCTAATTAATGGATGAAAAATATTTATAAAAATCTATTATTCATATCGTATTTAATAACAAAATTTTGATAGTTTTCTCCTGCTGTTTCTCCAGAAAGAATGAAATATGAACACAAATCATCCCTTCTATTTGATATTTTAAGAGTTTTTAAGGAGGACAACAAAGCAAGAAAAGTAAGTGAAAGTGTAATTTTCAGAAAGAAAAACTACTAACTTTGCGTGATCTGCATGTAAAAATTTGAAAGAATCTAAGAAAATTGTTATAGCAAATAATTGAATTTTCAGTGTTTCAAGGCACAAAGAACCGTTTTTATACATCAACAAAAAGAACATGAAGTTTTTAAAAATTGTAATAATATAGCAAAATATTTCTGAAACCTGCATACTAATAAGTAAATCAAAGAAAACAATGAGTTGGTGAACAAATACTCACTTATTGAATGATCCATTATAATAAATTAATTATTTATTACCAAAATGATCTGTAGCTTCAACACGATCACAATACAATGAAAAAGAACTCTAGTCATTTTTCTAGGAAATTAACAAGCCATTTCTAAAATTCATATGGAAATGTAAAGGCCAAGAATAGACAAAACACTCCTAAAGAACAAAACTGGATGAATTAAATATAAACACATATCAAGACTTATTATAAAGCCATAGTAAACTACACAGAGTAGCCCTGTTCCTTTATTAAATGATATTGGTTTAATTGATTATCCATATGGAAAAATATCTTAATTTTTATCTGTACATAAAAATATTTTGTTATTACAAACTGTGCTGCTATAAATATGCTTGTGCATATATCGTTGTGGTATGATGTTTTTAATTCTTTTGGGAAGATACCAAGAAGGGGAATTGCTGGGTCAAATGGAACCTCCAGTCTTAGATTTTGAGGAGTCTCCACACTGATCTCCACAGTGGTTGCACCATTTTATACTCCCACCAACAGTGGAGCAGGGTTCCTTTTTCCCAACAGCCCCTCCAGCATTTGTTATTGGTTGATTTCTTGATAATAGCCATTCTTTCTGGAGTGAGATGGAATCTTGGTGTTGTTTTAATTTGCATCTCTTGAATGACCAGTGATGTTGAACATTTTTTCATATATTTATTTGCTATTTGTACTTTTTCATTCAAGAAGTATCTATTTATTTCAGATACCCAGTTTTGGGATTGGGTTTTCAAATTTGGGGAGGTCTAAAGTTTGCATTCTTTACATATTCTAGATATTGCCTTGTTTCTCTGGTGTAAGAAACCAAAAGGGTAAATACAGACCAAAATGTATAATCAATATTAAGAAACAGGAAGAAAATTTTCTTTCTACAGCAGAATGGATAGGTATATTTTGACATATTTAGACAAGGTAATAATATTAAGAAATCATGAAAAAGAAAAGAAGGGGAAAGGGGGAAAAATGTAAATAAAGCTACTGTAAATAGGGAAGGGAGGGGGAATGAAAGGGAGGGAGAGTGGAAGGGTGGGGTGGGGAAGTAGGGGGGGGAACCAAGATGTATCATGTACAGGTACAAATTAACTACAATGAATGTGATCACTATGTATACAATGTACTAATACATGTTCTTGGAAATAAAATAAAAAGAAAGCATGATAAATATCTACAACCAAAAGAAACTATCTGGATGGATCTCACATACAATATTCAAAAACACAAACAGCACAAATAGTGTTCACTTTATATGAAATAATAAAATAGAACAGAGGAAAACCTATTTATGTTATAAGAAGTCAGGATATTGGTTACCCTCAGAAGAATAATGACTTTAAACTATCTAAGGCGGCCCAGTGAGAGAGGTGATAATGTTTTCCATACTGATTTGTGGCTTACTCATAAATTTGTTCAGTTTAGAGAAATATGATATTTAACTTTTTTCTACATAGAGTTTCACTCTATTGTTTAAAATAATAATGCACACAAAAGACAAAATGGTATGAACAAGAACCAAAAGAAAGTAAAATGAGAGAAGTTATATACAGTGTTATACCAGCAAAAGCATGAGAAAGTAGAATATAACAACAAAATATGAGCAACCAGAAAAACAAAAATGAAAAGTGTTATTTCCTAATGTTAAAAGAGTCAATTCATCAGACATGTAACAATCAGAGATGAAAAAAAAAGAAGTTCAAAAAAAAAGAAACAAAGGAGGAAATAGATAAGCCCATAATCAGCTAAAAATGTTAACATGTCTCTCAGAGTTATGTGTACCTAGAAAAAAATCAGTAAGATTAAGATATTCTGAATTAAATATGCAATTCCTTTGATAAAATTTACATTTATAGATGAGCACACCTTGCATGAGCAGAATACATATTCTTTTCAAAAGCACATGCAATATTAACTGAAAGCAGCCACATGTTAGAGTATAGGAGAACTCTCAAAAATGTTGAGGGATTATAATTTTACAGAGTTGATGCTCTAAGAATAATGCAGTTAATTTTGAAATTTAAAAATTAATATATGAATAAAAGTCTCATGTTTTGAAGCTAAAAACTACTCCTAAACTTCTATAAGAAGAAAGAGTTACAATAAAAGTTCGAAAATGTTTAAGCTAAATCATATGAACTCACAACATATTAACATTTGTAAGATTCAGCTAAAGTAATTTTTATAAGGAAATTTGTAGCAAACCTAAAAAGTACAGCTCTAGAATCAGTTATCTATGTGTACATCTTAAAATGATAGATTAACAAATTAAAACCGAAGTAATAAAAATGAAAAATTAAAGATGAATGCAAATTATTGGGTAGAAAAGAAGTAAGATCATTACGAAGCCAAAAGTTGTTCATTTAAGAAAGATTTGTATGACTGAAAAACACATCATAAGATTGATAAGTATTGAAATATAAAAATATCTCTACAGATCCTAGAGGATTATTTTGAACAATTTTATGATATTAGTTATTTAACTTACATGAAGTTAACAGGTTCTGTGAACAAACCCAAGCTAACATAAAATCCGAATAGTCCCTATTTGTGAAGTACATTGTGTTCAACACCAAAAATTAAGACAACAACACCAAAAAAGAAATCCTTTAGACACCAGTGATTTCCCTGGAAAAATTTATCAAATATTTAAAGGAAGGTAACACTTTTACAAGACGGTTTTCACAAAATGAAGAAAAAAAGTATTTCCCAAAATATGGCATGAACAACATTTTGACAAATGGGGGGGGGAGAGAATGAGAGAGAAAGAATAGCACAAAGCAGAGAAAATTAGGAAATAATATCCTTCATGAGCTTTGCACTGAGTTTTTAGCAAAATAGTAGCAAATCAATCCCAGCAACAAAGTCCAAGGGGAGTTTATCCCAGGATTCCAAGATTTTTTTTAATTCTAAAAATCAATCTATTCAAATGTTACAAAATAAAGAACATTTGCATGATAATCTCAGGAGACACAGAAAAACCATTTAATAAAATTCAATAAATTCTCAGCAATCCAAAAGAAACTTTATCCATCTGATGAACATCTATGAAAAAGTGGCAGCTCACATGATATTTAATTGAGGAATGCAGGGTGCTTGTTCATTAAAATAGGAAACGAGGCAAAGATTTTCACACTCGTCACTTAATTTTCAACATTCAATCTACTCAGTGAAATAAAGCAGAATAATTTTTAAAATAAATAAAAGATTGAAAGATTGAAAACTATTTACATGCTTATCAATGTAGAAAATGTGAAAGAACCTTCAGAATATCTTAATGCTAACTCATATGCTACATTAATAATTAAGTTCAACTGCATCACGGAGTACAAGCTCAATATCCCAATATGAATTGTAGCTTTATATACTAACAATATACAACTGGAAAGTAAATAAAGAATAGTCCATATCCAATAGCAATATTTCGGGAATGAATCTAATTTTTTTAAAAAAAACTTTACTATACAGAAAACTAAAAAAAAAAACAATGACACAATATTAAAGAATTAAGAAGAAAAAAAGATAGCTTAAAACTTAATACTCAAATTACTTTGGAAAATTAAAGAAAGTAAATATTTTTTAGCTAATTGAAAATAGCAGACATGAAGAAATAAACATGGTCCTCAGATTGAGAATTCATATTCAATTTAAAATACTATTACATACAAAAACAATAATATCGAGACCTATTTAATTTAAAACACACACTGTATGGAAACAGGGCTGGAGTTTGACATTTGGACTTGACAGGTTGAAATCATCGGATCATGTAACAAGAGGGCAAGAGCACTGGTCTGTGGCCGTGCTGGAGAAACAGAATGAAGAGATGAGGCTTGCAGAGGCAATGAGAGGAGTGGGCAGCATTTAACTCCTCTGCTGCTCTTGAAACTGGGGCTAAACTGCTTCCTTCTCTATTCTTCAGGGTCTTTTAAAAAGTTGTGTCAGGTAGAAAAACCTTTATTATTACAAATGAGGCCCCTGATCGGTTGCCACTAATAGAAGCTCGGTGTTGCTGTACTTGAATAAATAATAGAGGACTATACACCAGTTCTGAAAAGTTGGGGGAGGGGTAAAAGCAGTATTTGAAAAAATAGTTATTTAGCTATTAATATCTGATGTGTTTGTACTCAACCAAAAGTCAAATATAACTGTGATTCTCTTCTCTCAAAATAGAGGAGGAAATGAGGTGGAGAATGAGTCCCTAGAAATCTTCTGAAGTAGCTTTGGTTGCATTGTGTCTCTAGTTACTTTATGGTCTATTCTTGGGTTCAGGATAAAATTGAAGTCGTTTAAATTACTCTGTATGGTATGTGAACAGCAATTGTGAGGTCTCCCAGGGAAAGTGTATGAAGTTCATCTCTCAGAGGGGGCATTTAATTTGTTTCAGGATATAACATTTTCCTTGGAAAAATAATTTGTGTTAGAGTAAATGTATAGATTAACAGGGAATTTTTGTGCTTCACAAAATGCAGAAGGAAAAAAAATGAGAAATTCATGTGTTTGCTGAAGAGAGTCTGAAATTCCCCGTAGCAAATATATAGTTCCATGATCAAATTCTTAAATGTGACTTTACCACTGATTTAAGCAGTAGTTCAAGTCACATCACCTCCAAACTCTATACCAATCATTTCGGTATGTTCAATAAGAATTCTTAAACCTTTAGAAGAATGAAAAGCATAGTTTGAGGTGCTATTTCAGCCAAAAAAAAAAAAATCACATCTACTAATTCCAGAAAAGATAGTATTTTCAAGAATATCAATAATAAGAAATAAATCTTAAACATCTTAGAGGAAAGCTCCACCCATCAAGTTCAGCCACTCTAAATATGCCAGTTAAACTAAAAAAACTTCTTTAAAGGAACTTTTGCAATAAATGTCAGACTTGAACTATATTGCTTGGTCCTACAGCACCTCAGAGTCACCTAGACGTGGACCTTGAAGACTGAGGTCCGCAGACATGGATTATCTCCCCCAAATGTCATCCTGCCCCATTCACAAAATCTTTAAGCTGGATGAAATCTTACTTGTATTGTGTGCTGCTCATTAGGTAATCTCTGCTCTGCATGCCTGAAAAAATGGTCTTTAGGGTGTAGCTTACATGCCTTCAGCTATAGACTGCTCATTTATTTGACATCAGAGATTACTCTTTGGTTAGACAGCTCTAATTGTTGGAAAGTTCCTCCTCAAACTGAGGCAAAACCAGTCTCCCTTTAATTTGCACCTACTGATCTTTGTCCTGCTTTCCAGTGCAATTCAAAATGAATTGACTCTCCCCACCCCATCCACTTCAAATAACAACCCTCCACATGGGCAGGCTGATTCCTGCAGCTGACTACAGTATA
>PVJO010014112.1:0-49466 GCA_004026905.1 Hystrix cristata
TTAAATTGCAGCCACAATCAAAATAATAGCAAAACTTCAGATGCTTTACATTTGTCATTAATTTTTCAGACTTCTTAAAAAGTAGTAGTAATGATTCATAAATTCCAAGATGTTCTTAGGAACACTAAAGCAACCTTGTGCATCATGAATCGCATATAAACACGAATGCAACTCTATTCTATGTACATTTCATATATTTCAGCTGCTCATTTACAAATACACTTTTCCTACATATCTACTCCTACTTGTAAATTTTACTTTTTTCAAATCTATAGCTTTCCTGAATTTAATTGCTTACAAAAATTATGTGCAATGGTACATAAAGTGTAATTGACAACATTTGAAACTATTTAAATTGAATGTAACAGTCCATAGTTATTTTAAGTATAGTGCAATTCATACACTGAAATTATTAATTCTAAATAGTGAATATTATCACCACGTCAATTTTTTAAAAATTGAGAACAATTAATAAAATAATTTAAGTAAGAAATGCGTACATTTAAATGATGCATTGTCATTGTTTAGGTCAGATAACAAAAATTCATTAAGCATCTACTTGATCAAAATAAAATTACAGTTGTAAGATTAAAAATTGTGAGGGATTAAGACTAGAAAGTAAGCTGTAATACCAGGATGAGAACTCAGATTTAACCTGCAGATGACCTGGACCTGTTTGTTCAGATGACAATTCTAAAAGTGTACAGGGAATATTTCTATTTAATACAATTATTTGCTGCAAGCTTTGACCCCAGTGACTGTCATGAAGTTGATCTAAACTGCCCCATTCTCTGATATAGTGACATTGCTTCTGTTGCCTCGATTGTGACCTCTGATTGCATGCTACCCTTGAGAGTTCTGTGTAATAAGCGTAACTCCTAGGTCTTACTCAAGAAGGTTGGTCTGCCTGCATAAATTTGTCAGTCCCTGTGGTCTGAATTGCATATGCTAAGTATCCTTCAATCTTATAGTACTGTGCTATTTTGTATATGTACATTGCTCTGAGTACTTTAATGGTAGAATTTCACAATTAGTAAAATATGCAAAATTTTTTTCTAATTGAGAAGTCACTACAATTTAATTCTTAGAACAAATACTCATTTATTTTCAAGCTTTTACATTTTACAAACTTATATGTATGTTAGCAATTTCTTGCTTCTATACCTTTGTCTACCTCAGAGAAGTATGCATAGCTTCCCATCTTCCATCTCCTTAATCTTACCATATACCTATTGGATATTAAGAGGTTATGTAGAGAGGTATCATGGTGTAATTTAATGAGGACGATGATTAGAAAAAAATAGACGTACAACTGGCTTTAAATTGTATCTTCATCACTATCATCATGGGTGAATTACTTAAATTTTTGCCTAGCATTTTCTCACTTTAAAAATGAGACATGCCAATCTGAGGTTTTAGAAGATAAAGTAAAATTTAATGTAGTATCAAATACATATTGCAACCCTTACTACATATATGTTTATTTTTCTGTGCCTCCAGGGGAGGGAAAATCATGGGACACAGGGTAGTTTCTGAATTCTTGTAACCAAAGCATGGGATAAAGATTATTCCATGCACAGCAACCTGAAAGGAATAATCTACATAGTTTTACTTATAGTTTTACTGAAAACTAGGAAGGATCAGTATCATTTGAGAGAATTTGTTTTTCAGTTGTATATTTAGATATGATTTGATTATTTGAAGTAAAAATTTATAAATCGGCACTAGAATTGGAAATTTAATTTAATCATTTTCATGCTAAGATTTAGTGCTCATCCATCAGTTTGATGGCTTTCAAACTTTGTATTTTAGCACTTGTTTTTCAAGTGAGATATTGCTCAAAAAGCAGTGTACTGTGTAACAGTTAAGAGTGTATCTGGTCTAGTTTAGGAAATGGGTCTCATCACTTTACTTCCCATAGCAGCCACCAGGGTGCTCTTGCAACATCTTTTATGCTTTTCTAAAGCACAGTTTAAAGCCAGTGTGATTTACCAAAGAATAATCGCTTTCCTTTGTGCTTTCATTGTGCTCAGGATCAGCTTAATTCCCACAGCTTCATACACTGAGCTCTTAGAACTCTATTCTTCCAGGCCTGTCTGTAGATCTGAAATCTACATGGAAGCCTACCTGAACCCACTACTCTTGCATTCTGCATTCCAGTAAAACCAGCATCGCTTGGGTGTTACCAAGGTATACTGTTAGCAGAAGCAGTAACCATACCCTTGGAACCACTCCTGGAGCAGCTACTGAGTGCCTGGATATCTGAGCACTGTGAAATGAATCCCAAAGAGCCAATTCCCCCAGAGGTGTTTCTCAAGCAGGAGTCCCAGGGACCTTTTTCTTAAATGAAAATCTGACACTTTTGCACCAAAAGCCTGCCGTAGAAGGTTTTTTGCTGACTCTCGAGTTGCCTCCAGGGCATCTTCCTTCCATTCCAATATGAACTATTTGGTTCATATTTAAATGGTGCTAATCCCTTTAGCAGTCACACATTCTTTGGATCCAACTTGATACATGGTTCTTTCTAGGAAAAATTTTTTTTCTATTTTCCTGTTCTGCCTTTTACCCCTGATTCTTACTATACCCAAGGATCTGGCTAGCACTACCCATACTATATCCTGAATGTTGGGCTGTCTTGAAATTTTCTTTGCTAGGTAAGTCTGCCACCCTTAATCTCATTCCCCCACAAAGTCTCAGGACATAGGCAAAATGTAGACAAATTCTCCGCTAGAAAATACACACATGCCCTTTAGTCTAATTTCCAGTGGAGTTCTTGTTGCCAGCTGAAACTCCCTGAGCCTGGCCTTTACTGTTTGCATTCCTGTTAGCATTCTGGTCTTCTGAGCTCCAGCCAGAATCACCCATCAAGCTCTGCTCACAGCATTCTGGGGCTTCTCTAGCCTGCTTTTCCAAACCTTTCCAAACTCCCCCATACAGCATTTCCTAAGGCTTCTAAACTACACAATCAGGTACAGTCATAGCAACAACCACTTCTCCACTACCAGTTCTCTGTATTAACTTTCTCCTTGCTGGACACAATAGCTTATACCCACAATTTAAAAGAGGAAATTTTTAATTTTGCTTATGATTTGGGAAAATTGAATCCATAGTCATCTGGCTCCAAGCAGGAACATCACAGTAGATGGGGATGGTGAAGCAAAGCTGTTCAGTCATGGCAGCCAGGGGAGCAGGGCAAGAGCACCAGAGGGGAACTGGCCAGGGGCCATACAGTACTCCAGTCCTCACCTCCATGACTCACCCAGACACACCAAGGGTCACGCTGTCCTAATCCGTTAGATATTTCTTAATGTAATGTAGTTGACATTTCAGGATTAATGGTTACAGGATGCAATGAATGTCAGCATTCTCTGAATATCCCTGACATTGTTAATGGAATGACCCTTCAAAAAAATGTCTTTACAGATTGTAGCTAAGGCTCTTTTCCATATTCTCAAAAATGTATGTGTTCTTGCCATAGTACGATTACTGAGAAAAATACAGAAGGGAAAAAAAGACAATAGAAGTTAAAGTACAGAAAAATATGAGTAAAAAGAAAGTAATTGGAAAATTAAGAGAAATGTTGAAAGCAAAAATAAAATTATATGCTTTATGAGGATTAAGAAGCATAAAAGTATATCCTGTCAATACTATGTAGCCTCTGAAAGTCATTATAAATAAGTAGAAAACTCAGACATTTACTGAGAATGCAATAGCTTAATATCTGAAGGGCAACACATAAGAAATTTCATTAAGAGAGAGTCTTATGGGACTTGACAGGATATTTGAATGTAGAGATAAAATTGTAACATGAAAGTTACAGTTATCTATTAGGGACTTATATGACCATGTAGTCACAATAAAACATATGAACATATATATAGATAATGATTTTATATTAGTGATTCAATCAAATATGAGTTTATGTATTAATGATGAAGGAAAAGGTTGGTTTACATACAAATAATTAAACTAAAAAATTAGGTTTTGGCACAACCGGTCATTCTTTAATCCAAAATCTTACATATGAAGATACATAAAATTGGTGCCTGCACTCTTTCTCTGGTGGGACGATTTAATAAAAGGTTTGATTTTATAATTAAGATAGTATTTTGTAAGACCCTCAGACTAATTTTAATTTCACAGTTCTACCTCTTACTATGTGATGTTATATGTAAACTTTGGAATAAAATATTCATGTTGTTATAACAGTAATAACATTGTGGGCTTGTTGTTCTTGTGAGATAATGTATTAGTCTGTAGAGTGTTAATGAGCTCTAGAGACTTAGTAAATCCGCAGTAGATGACTGCAACTCCGATGGATGTTGGCATCTTCTCTTATCTCTACTTTCAAATATGCCTTCCTTGTCAGCCGATTTATCACTTTTATATGATTAGTGCATGCTTGCAGTATATAATGATTACAATCACCATGGAGAATTGGTACATATATATAACACATCTTAATTATTTTCTTTATCCCCCTTGCCTTCCCCATGCCCCCTCATCCATCTCTTGTTAACCTTCTTTTTTTGCAAAAGATCTTTCTCTCTTTTTCCTATTATCTTTTATTACGTGCAATAATTTGTCTATATTTTGGATTTCTCATATAAGAGAAATCATGTGATATTTAAGCTTGTGATTCTGATTTAATACTGTGGCTGGGGATTTAGCTCAGTGGTTAAAGCGCTTGCCTTGCAAGCACAAGGACCCGAGTTCGATCCCCAGCACCAAAAAAAAAAAAAAAAAAAAACCAACTGATTTAATACTGTGGTCTCATGGTGCATCCATTTTTCTACAAATGACTTGAGTTTATCCTTCTTTTTGGAAGAGTAGTACTCCGTTGTGTATAAATGCCACACTTCCTTATCCATTCATGTATTGATGGATATATATGCCATTTCCATGATTTAGCTATTATGAGTTGTGCTACTATAAACATGGGCTTGCATGTGTCACTGTAATATGATGTCTTTAATTCTTTTGGGGAGATACTTAGAAGTGGAATAGCTGGGTTGAATGGAATTTCTAGTTTTAGTTTTTCTAGGAATCTTTATACTGATTTCCATAGTGGTTGTACTGGTTTACATTCCCACCAGTAATGTAAAAGGGTTAGTCCCCCACCCCACAAGCTTGTCAGCATTTATTATCAATTGATTTCTTCATGAAAGCCATTCTTTCCAGAGTAAGATAGAACCTCAGTGTTGTTTTAATTTGCTTTTCTCTATTGTTCATAGATGTTGAATGTTTTTCATACCATTTGTACTTCTTCAATTCAGTTGCTCTTTTATTGATTGGGTCTTTCATTTTGGGGTTTCTAATATTTTTGAGTTCTTTATGTAGTCTAGATATTAGTTCTCTTTTCAAGGAGTAGTTGGCAGAAAATATTCCCTATCCCATAGTTATCTTCTCATTCTTGTTTGTTTCCTTTACTGGGCCAAAACTTTTTAATTTGATATGATTCCATTTGCTGATTCTTGTTATTTCTTGTGTAATTTGGTGTTTCATTCAGAAAGTCCTCGGCTGTGCTTATGTCTTCAAGAATTTTACCCATTTTATCTTCCTGCAGATCGGTTCTGTTTTAACATTTTTGATCTTTGATCCATTTTGATTTTAGTTTAGTACATGGTGAGATATATGGGTCTAGATTCAGTCTTCTGCATGTGGATAGCCAGTTTTCCCAGCACCATTTGTTAAAGGGTTCTCTTTCTTCTTGCATGTTTACAGCCCCTTTGTCAGAGATCAGATGGCTGAATATGCCCAGGGGTTCTTTCTGCCTCCTCTCCCCTGTTGTGTTGATCCATGTGTCTGTTTTTGTGCCAGTACTACACTGCTTGTGTCATTGTAGCTTTATAACATAGCTTGAAATTCGTGTCCTTGGAATACTGAGATTTCTGTATTTGGCAGCGTAATGAGCCAGATGATCATGTAAGTATCCCCAAAATTGCTGATTTAAAAAAATTACATACTTTTAAAATAGACTCTATTTTTTGCATAGTTTTAGTTCACAGAAAACTTCAATGGAAAGTATACAGAGTGCCCACATACCCCACACATGCCATCTCCTCCATTGTTAACAGACCTTACCAGAATAGTACAATCTATTCGTCATATCAACATCACTCTAAGTCCATAATTCATGGTACGAGTCACTCTTGGTGTTGTAAATTCTACAGATTTTGACAAACATTAATAATATGCAATCATTACATAGCATATAGAATAGTTTCCCTGTCCTTGAAACTGTGCCCTGTCTATGCATGTCTTCCTCTCATCAAGCCCTCCAGTGATCTTTTTACTGTCTCCATAGTTTTGCCTTTTTCACAATGGAATATAGTTGGATTTATACAAATTTTAATATTGGCTCCTTTCACTTAGTATATACGTTTAAGATTCCTCTACGTAGGTGCCTAATTTGATAGCTCTTTTCTTTTTAGTGATAAATTCCACTATATTGATATACCAGTTTATCCACTTACTTACTTAAGGACATCTTGATTATTTCCAAATTTTGGCAATTATGAATACAGCTGCTGTAAACATTCTTGTTCAGATTTTTGTGCATACACATGTTTTCAATTTATTTGGGTAAAATCCAGTGTTTTGCTGAATCATATGGTAAGTGTGTTTGGCTGTGTAAAAAACTGCCAAACTGTCTTCCAAAGTGACTGTACAGTTTTGCATTCCCACCAGAAATGTATGAATACCCTGTTGTGTTACTGTTTTAGATTTTTTTCTTTCTAACATAATGGTATCACATTGTTCTTTATTTTGCGATCTCTTAATGACATACAATGTTGAGCATCTTTTCATGTACTTACTTGCTATCAATATTTTGATGTGGTATCTTTATAGGTCATTTTCTCATTTTTTTAATGAGTTATTTTCTGATTTTTGAGTCTTAGATTTCTTTGTATTTTGGAGGTAACAGTTCTTTATCAGATGTGGCTTTTGCAAATATTTTCTTCCAATCAGTGACTTATTTTCTCATTTTTTTCATTATCTTTCATGCAGTAGAAGTTTTTAATTTTAATATTACCAAGATTATCAATTATTTCTTTGATTATGCATTTGATGTTGCATCTAAAAATTATAACTAAATTAAAGACCTCTTATAGTTTCTATTATGTTACTTTCTAAAAATTTATAGTTTTGTATTTCACTTTTAAATCTGTAATTTATTTTGAATTAATTTTGTGAAGGTATGAGATTTGTCTAGTTTCATTATGTGGGTAAAATTGTCAAATTGTTCTAGCATTATTTGTTGAAACAGGTCTCTTTTCTCCTTTATATTGTGTTTGTTCTTTTGTCAAAAATAAATTGACTCTATTAATATGGATCTATCTGTTGGCTGTCTACTGGCCTATGTATCTAATCTATCACTAATACCAATGTCTTGTAGTTAGATAGTATTGATTCTTTAAATAATAATGATATATTTTGAGAACCAAGAGACTCAATCTGAACTTAGAAATGACAAAGAAACACAAATATACAACATTCCTTTCTTAACCAAGATCCTAAATGAATGCTGGAAACTACAGATAGTACAACCCACACACACATGCACACATGCACACACACACATATGAATGTATATATATTTGTCCTATGTGTGCTGAAGGGTTTATATCGAGATTATCATTCAAAGGCATAAATGGGGCTTTGGGAAGAGAGTTGGCTTTGGGTGCTATAGCTGAGTTGCTCTTAGGAGATGGGGCCTAGTCAGGGGAGTCAGGTCACTGGATGTGTGACATGGAAGGTATATCTCCCTCCTTGGGCTCTACTTTCTCTCTCTGCCTCTTGGCTGCCATGACACAGGCATCTTTTGTCTATTATGCCCCTCTGCCAATGCTGCTTGTGGTTTGGAGTCAGCTGACTATGGTCTAAAACTTCTGTAAAGATGATTTGCCCAAATAAACCTCTCTTCATTTGCATTGTGGGTTATCCCATTATCGAGGAAAGTGACTAAGATTTGGGTATGAAAGAAGTGGGGTTTTGTTGTGACCATGTTCTAAACCACTTGACCATGTGGTTTAGAAGCCTTTGGAACTGGTTAATGGGAAGATTTGGGAAAGGTTTGGAGATGCCAGCTGGAGAAGTCATAGAATCCTGCAAGCCAAGCTCATTAAGAGATTCTGGTCAGAGCTCAGAAGACTAGAATGCTGATTAAAGTGCAGACAGTAAAGACGAGGCTCAGGATATTTCTGTTGGTAGCAAAGACTATTGTCAGTTGACTCTAGGTGGCATGGGTTATGCTCTAGTAGAAAACTTGTCTACATTTTGCTCATGTTCTGAGACTTTGTGGAAGACAGAGATTAAGGGCAGCAGACAATCTGATGTAGAAAATTTAAACATAGCCCAGTGCTCAGGCTGTGGTAGGGGAATGCTGGGGGCTTTTAGCCAGTGCTACAGTGAGAATTAAAAAGCAAATGATACAGCTGAGTGATGTCAAAAGTTTTGAGTTCCACTAGAAAGGAAGCACTTGTAAAGTTGGGCCCAGTAAGGTTTTGGATGAAGAAAACTTGGTTACTGAAAAGATTAGTATTGAAAAGAAGCTGAGCATTTTAAAACAGGACAATAGAAAAAGAGGCCTTCTGGATATCTGAGGAATCAGCAAGACCCCACCCTTACCAGGCTAAGAGTTCCAAAATGAAAGACTTCTCTTTAAGAAGAGATCCTTGGAGTGCCCTGATTGAGAAGAGACAGCTAGAGAATTGGTTTTCTGGGATTTATTTCACTGTACTTAGCCATCCAGGCACTCAGAGGCCACTGCGGCCATGATCCAAGGCACCCCAGCTATTGCTGAAGCTGGCACAGACTCTGGCATCATCAACATGATGCTGGTTTTATAGGCACATAGACTAGAAGAATTGTGAATTGAAGAGGTTTCCACCTAATTTCAGAAGAAGGCTTTGGAGGTCAGGCATCATGCTCCTGAGAGAGCATTGGATGAAACTGAGAGCGGGGACTCTAGAAAGTTGAAGAAGACAGGAACATGGAAAGGGTACTGGGGAATGCCACAGGCAGTAAGTAGAGATACAACCCAAGGGAGAGAGCACGAGAGCTAGACCTAGCAGTGCCTTAGGGGAAAGTCTGCTCAAGCCATTTAGAGTTCACATCTGGCCACAGTTTGCCTCAGGTGCTGATCATTTAGCTATGGGATTTAATGTTTGCCCTGATGCATTTTAGTTTTGCTTTGATTAATTTGACTTCTGTCCCCCTATTTCTCCCTTTTGGAATGGGAGTGATTATCATGTATCATTGTATGATGGCAGTGTTAAACTTTCTTTTTGAATTTTAAAGGAGCTCATGTCTATAAATTAGCCTTAATTCTTAGAGGAAACTTGGGCTTCGACTTTTCATTAATGCTGGAACTGCAACTCTTACAGATAGACTGAATGCATTTTGCATAAGGAGATATACATTAGTCACTTGGGGACCATGGATGGGATGTTATGGCTTATATCAAGAATGTCCTCCAAAGGTCTCATGTGTTCATAGTGGAACTTTTGGAAGAGGATTAGGCCAGGGGGGTCTTATAACTGATTTGCTTTTAGGAGATTGAGCCTATTTGGGAGAGACACTACAGGAATGACCTGAAGAGTACAACGATGTCTCCTGCTCCTCCTTCTTTTTCTCTGCTTCCTGGCTCTCAAGACTTGAGCAATTTTCCTGTGCTGTGCCCCTCTGCCATGCTGGCACTGCTTTGGAGTCTGCTGGCTGTGACCCAAAATCTCTAAAAACTGTGAGCTCAAATAAGCATCTGCTCTTTCAGTTCTGAATTTTGGATATTTGATATTTTGTCCCAGACGTGAGGGAAATGACTAAGACATATGCATACCTATGATAAAATTTAGTTTATAAATTGGGCACAGTAAGAGGTCAATAACAATAACCTACCATAGATTTTAGCAGTGTAAACATATTTTTTCAGTCCTTATGCATTTGAAAACCTTCACCTTTTTACTTTAAGGAATCATTTCACTTGTTTCTCTTTGGCCTATCCAAATTGCCTACATCCCCTCCTTTGGTGCTTAAGGGTCAGGTTTAAGTAAAATAGGGGTTATTGGAGCACAAGCCCTGTGAAATTCTGGCACTAAATCCAATCACCGATGGATGTGAAGTAGTAAGGAGTGAGTGTCATACAGTGCATAGGTATGCTGCACAAAAGGGCATTCTTGTCTTGGGTGGGTTAAATTAAAACAGTGAGAGACTTCATCATGCTGCTCAGAATGGCAGGCTATTTATAATTTATGAATAGTTTATTTCTGGCATTTTTCCTTTAATGTTTTCAGAATACATTCAACAGTAGATAATTGAACCCACAGAAAGTGAAGCTCGAGGTCAGGACAGCATGGGCTACCACATAGGTGTATCAAAGGTTCACTAAGGTGTAACCCACCCAGGAAAAAGAACAGTGTACAGATACATGGGAGAAGCAATTGAAGAGCTTTCTCAGTTGAGACAGTTCAAGCTTACACCTCCAAAAATTTCAATTAATGTAGCTCTAAAGAATGTAAACTGACTGAAACAATAACAAACCTAAACATCTCAGGAAACAAGCTGTGAGAGAAAAACGACCCGATGTGTTCAGTAAAACCAAAAGGTACAAGATTTATCAGATAAAATAATACAAAAAAGTCTTTAGTTTGATTACATAAAAATGTATCGAGATTTACTGAAACTATAAAAATACAGTAAAATTACAAAATTTAAAAAACTGAAAGCAATTCTAGAAATGAAGATTATAGGTGGATAAATGAAAGAAAATTAGATTAATTGACAAAAAATGAACTTGGTCTGCTGGTACTATGCATTGTCTATATAATTATAATTCCCAAAGTGACACAGTCTATTTTTCTTTGTTACTTAGTGTTATAAAATTGATTTTTCTCATGAATCACATGATATAAAATATTGATGTTTTCCTATGTGTTTAAGAAGGTTTTTTTTCTTAAGCATGGAAAGTGTATCAGTCAGTGCTCACTAGAGAAACAGATTTGATATAAGATATGTCGTTATATAAGAATTTACAAGATAAGTTTATAGTGGCTAGCCAGAGTCAGGTGTGAAAGGGTGCCAAAGGGCAGTCTGTATGCTGAAGATCAGAAGGATCCAGTACAAGGTGGAGGGCAGGGAGCTCGCTGTAGTGTCCTGTGTGGGTCCGTCTTGTAAGGAGACAAGATCTGCGACAGAAGGCTAGAGGGTCTGCCCTGCAAGGCCGATGAGCCTGCGCTGGGAGCAGAGACAGCATGCAGGGTGAAGGTGAAAACTGGAGTGCCTCTGGAGAAACAGAAACAAGCCTTCCTTTTCCAGTTCTCTTTTATTCCACTCAGGCTACACACCTGTTGGGTGGTGCTGTCACACCCAAGTCGGGCCTTCTATTTTCGGTAAATCCCTTCAGCCACACCCAGAAGTATGCTGATCCAATTAGTTGGGTGTTTCTTACTCGATTTGACACGATCAGTTAACTATCAAGGAGAGGACCAAACTATAGTCTCAGATAATCCTGAACTCATCAGTAGTGACGTTGGCAGTATAATCAGAGAAGCATTAGTCTGAGATTCAGAACGCGCCTGCCTTGCCACTGACTTCCTTTTGCATTTTAGGTAAATCGCGTCCTTTTTTTCAATCTGTTCTTCTCTATGAAAAAGAAAATGACTAAGTTTCATGTTTCCTACGAAAAATACATTTTAATTTGTTAGTTTATCTGTGACTATAACTACAGTGAATACATAAAGTCAGATTGCCTACCTTCAGGCTCCTGGGGAACACTATGCTGAGTAAAGCCACTAAATACCTGTATCTAACAGACTGACCTCTGGGGTCTATTTAGCTGTCATGGGAGAAAAGAGCGTAGGATGCTATTTGTTGAGCAATCAGAATACTGTCTAAGGACTTTATATATATATATATATATATATATATATATATATATATATCATTGTGTCTTTACAAAATCCCTGAGAGACAATATAATTATCCTCATTTGAAGGGAGCATGAAACTGAAAGAATAACCAGAATTTGAACCTACCTATTTCTGATTCCAAAACCAACAGTGTTTGAACTTTACTGAGAAGCTCTGTTTTCCCATGAAACTCCCTTTCATGGTGTATTTCTGAATATGGAAATGAATGACATTTTATAATGTTCTTAATATACCAGCTGTAGAACTTCTTTTTCTCATGTGGATAACTTTTGGAAAATAATGGATAATTTTCAAATACAATTTCCATATTTGGTCTCATAGGAATTTGTAAATTTTTACTAAAACCTATTCAGATGTTAAATTATGGGAATGACAAAAGCACAGTAAACATTCTAGCTGTAGGAAATTATGTATAACTTGGTTCAAAACCATGGTATTCCATAACTTTTTATTTTTTCAATAGTAAGTACTTTCTGAAGAAATTTTTTCACACATTTTGGAATATGAGTAAATATGCGACTATTTACAGCACATTTCTTGTCAGTGCATACTAAAATGATTTTGGGCTACCTGTGTTTCTGTGTTGTAAAATTATTACAAAACATTTTTTTAACCTAAAGGTAGAAGCTGTTCTCCCCTTTTGCTTTCTCCTTTCAAACTTAAATATGTTTTGCCTTTTTTGTTTGATTTTCAAATTGGGAAAATAAATTTTATCAAAAGAAAAAAATTTAAATTGAACACTCAAGATTACAGGCAGCAAATAATGCCTACTGATTTGTTGAGATTATCTCTGTACGCAGTGTCACCATCGGCCGAATTCTAAGAAGAAGAAGCCGAAGTGTATCATTTATTTCATACTCAAAGTTGTCGTCATACTGGTAGTGTGGGGAGGCAGCGCTCTGTGGGCATCGGAACCACTGAGAAGTGTGATACGAACTGCCTCATAGCTCCAGACTATCTTTCCTAAAATACCCCCATACCAAACAACCTTGATGATACAGCGTCTCCTCAGAAGCAAAGGGTAGATTTGCTTGTGACCTAGTATAATAAAGTTGATTTCCTTCAGTGCAGAGTAATTTTGTCTAGAGCCAGTTGTAAAAGTTTTGAACTCCCTAAGCTACTAAGTTTGGAGTTTCTCAGCTGTGATAAAAAAATCAACAAGTGTATGCTCTCCGCCAGTCTCTCACTACACCTTTGTTGAAATTGAAGAGCAAAGCAGACCGACACAAATTTATTGATGCTTATGTTTCTGGCTATGCTGTGGATAAAGTCCTTTGCCCAATTTAAGAATCTTTTATCTTCTCCCTTCACTCATAAAAGTGCGTCAGGTGATCTTCCACTTGAAAGTAGTATAAATCTCAGACACCTAGAGTTTTTAATATTGAAAATCTTAAATTTTGCAACATATGTGCCAATAATAAATGCATGTAGCTATGTATCGAATCATTTTTACCTTGTGGGCTCTTTATTTTTATTGTTGTTGCTGTTGGATATTTATTCATTTATGTACTTTATGAGCTGCTTTTTTGGGGGGGAGGCAGTGCCAGGGATATAACTCAGTTCCTTGCAGTTACTAGGCAAGCGCTCTACCACTTGCGCTAAATCCCCAACCTCCCAGCTGTTTTTAAGTTTAAGTAGACTTGTTGCCATCTTGTTGATTGACCGATTTTACAGGGTGCCATTAGTAACCATGGGTGCAAAATTACCACAATTACTACTTATTGATTATGTTATTTAAAAAATACTACTTTACAATATTTTAGGACTGTAATAATATTTCAGATCTAGCTGATGGGGGCTATGATTTTAAGACAGGCATTATGTAAATTAGCAGAAACCTCATCCCTAGAAACATGCCCTTTTCTATAGCAGAGAGAAAGTCCTGGGATTAACAAACCTTGGCTCAGAAATCAAAACTGCCTTTTTCAATTTGTGTATCCAACAGTAACAAGAATGAAATAGTAGTCTTTATATTTACAATTTAAAATGATTTCATATTTTTGCATCACAGAATAGCAAGGCATGTATTATTTCTATTTTAGAGTTGATGAAATTTAGACTTAAAATGAGGACAGTTAATTTTTCTGTTTCTTTGTCCAGTTATTTCTCTACCACATGTGACTGTATTAAATTTGGACCATTCAAAAAAGATGGGCAGCATTTTAATGATGTATTTTTTGAGTATGATTAAATATGTTAGAAGTATACCCCAGTTTTCATTTTCCACTTGACCTGAGAGTATTTCGGTTGTATTTTACCTCTGAATTGTATCAAAGATACTCATAGTAAGTACATAGAAGGGAAGCAAAGGTAAAAAAGGGGAAACTAAGTGCTGAAATACTTCTTGCCCAGAAAGGTTATAGGAGTTTTATGACATGAAAGAGCAAATTTGAAAAGAAATTTAAGAAAGAAATTTAAGATAATTCAAATTATGTCTAGGTGGAGTTCCATGTGGAGAGGCAAGTCAGAGTGAATCAAAGGGAATACCTAATAAGATAATAACTGAAACTTTCCTGAACTGGATGAAAGACATCAGTTTATAGATACAAGAACTTGAGTGAATCATAAGAAGGCTAAATTTTTAAAGTAATCCCATAGCTAATATGTCAATCATACTTCAAGTACAGTAATTTACAGGTAGATTCACCATAGTAAAACTGCATTTGTCCAAAAAACAAAACAAAACAAAAAAAACCCAAAAAACTGCATTTGTCAGAAAAAGAAAATCTTAAAGTAATGAGAAGAGGGAAATTACGTACAAATAAGTTGCAGCTAGATTGAGAGCTGGTACCTTAAAAGCAAGAAAGAGTGAAAGATTGTCAATGGTCTGAAAATGTATGAATAATAGAAGGTTATCACTGCTGGCATTCTCTATCGTGAAAATATCTTTTCAGAATAAGATCCAAGTATAACCATTTTCAAATAAAGAAAACCTGAAGGTGCTACTAGATAATGGTAATTAAAAAGAAAAAAAATTTTTTTTTTTTTGGTACCAGGAATCGAACTCAGGGCCTCATGCTTGCGAGGCAAACACTCTAACCACTGAGCTAAATCCCCAGCCCTAAAAAGAAAAATTTAAAGTGACTTTTTAATCAAAAAAGTCCCAGAAGAAAAATCCAGAATACCAAAAGATAAAATTTCATATAAAGGAAAATATGT
The DNA here is from genome assembly GCA_004026905.1 of Hystrix cristata. Lineage (NCBI taxonomy): Eukaryota > Metazoa > Chordata > Mammalia > Rodentia > Hystricidae > Hystrix > Hystrix cristata. The sequence continues at coordinate 15,090 of PVJO010014112.1, forward strand.
TAGTAAAAGCAAACATAAATTAATAATTTGAATAATAATTGCAATATCTTGTGAAATCATGTACAAGTAAAATACAGAGAAATGTTGGTATTTAAGTCAGAATGGAGCTAAATTAATTCAAAATGTTCTGTAATTCTTCTGTAAAAGGAGAAAAATGGTTAGTTTTAGATTCTGTGAAGTTTAATATGCATATTCTAATTTCTTAGGTTAAAATGTAAATGAATAGTTGCAAACAATGTAACTTTTATGCTGGAAGAAAGAAAATAGTAAAGAAAAATTAATACGATTTGGGACCAAAAAAACTATACAAGGGGTGGTTGAAATATATGAGGAATGTTTATATTTTAAAAATTACAGTAAAAGACATTGCTAAGAGTAATAGGATAAGTATGTTCAAAGTGAGGGAGAGAATATTGAGTATTTTGAGGAAAATTTATGACACTGTTCGAAGTCAAATATACCAATTATGGTAGGTTTCCTTATTTGTGACAAAATATCTGAGAAAATCAACAAGAGAGGATTTATTTTATCTCACAATTTCAGAAATTTTGCTCCATGATCACCTGGTCCTATTACTTTAGGGCCTGTGTCGATAAAGTTGTAGCGGAAGAAGGCAGCAGAAGAAACCCGCTCACCTCCTGGTGGCTGGGAAGCAGGAGAAGCAAGGTCTCATCATCCCCAGGGACCTAACTTTCTGCAGGTAGGCTGCATCTCTTAAAGATTCTACCCCATCACTGAAGTGCTATGGCTGCTGATGGAGCCTTTAACACATTGTAGGCCTCTGGGGGATACTTCACACTCTAGCGTTAGTACTTACATGACATTTTAAAAGCTAAAGAACCTCTTTGTCCTTATTTACACTTATTGTTTCTCATAATATTCAAAAGAGAGGAGAACTAGAAAGGGAGAGGGGGATAAGAAGGAAGGGACAAAGAAAAGAAAGGAGAAGGGGAAAAAAATGGAAAAATATAAATAAACCTGCTGTAAATAGGGAAGGGTAGGGGGCACAGAAGGGAGGGTAGGGGAAGGGGGAACCAAGACACATCATGTACAGGTACAAAATAACCATGATGAATGTGATCATTATGTATACAACGTACCAATACATGTTCTTGGTTAAAAAAAAGTTTTAAAAGGAATTTTTAAAAAAAATTTAAAATTTTTTAAAATTTAAAATTAAAAAAAAAGCTGAAGAACCTAGTTATCAACTAAAAAGTTGTATAGGTTTCTGAAATTTTGAAGAGATAAACAAATTTAAATGGTAAAATAAGTTCACAAATAAGAAGTATATCAAAAAAAAAAAAAAACACTGACTGAAAGAATACTGACAAAATACCCATGAAAGAGGAAAATACATAGTAAGAGAACATCATCCAAAATAATACGATGTTCGGTTTGCCAGGAAGATGTACTTCTTATGAACTACTATCACACAGCCTCAAAATTAATATGATGAAAGTTAAAGGTTCACCAAGAAGGAATAGAAATATCCACAAATAAATTGAGAGATTTCTATTATCATTTCTTTTAATAATCTGTAGAGTAAACATTCAAAATGACAGAAAGGATATGCTTTGATAAAATAGTTTAATAAAATTTGCCTAAAGGGCATATATAAAATATTTAGCAAGTGGAAAATGCTTGTTATTCTCAAGCACACAGAAAATATTAAATTTGAACAAATGCTGGCTTTAGGTCAGATCACAACATTTCTCTAAGGATTAAAATCTTTCATACTTCATGTTCTGAATACGATACTATTACATTGTAAACCAGTAATACTAATTTAACTAGAAAAATCTCATGTGATTAAAAATTAAGTGCTTGACAATTATGAGTAGCATAAATTGATGATTTTTAAAAGATTAAATAATAAACAACATTACATATTATAAAAACCATAGTTAATGAAATTGAAAAATACTTACTCCAATTCACCAAGAAAACCGAAATCATTTTGAAAATACTAACAAATGCACATACTCCTGGTAAGTTTGACCACGAAAATTAAAGAGAAAGCACCAAGTAACCAGTAACAGAAATGGAAAGTGGTGAGGACAGGTAACACAGACTTTAAATCTACAATAAGACAGATATAACAACTTTATGATAATATACTTGAAATTTTGGAAGAAATGAAACAAACTGCTACAAAAATATAACCACCAAAACTGACCATAACCCTAATTTTAAACCTGATCATGGGTAAGCAGTCAGGAAGAAAAGTTACAATCTATAATAATATTTTTCAATTAAATACCAAAGAATACACCCAGCGAAATATGTGTAATACTTGGCCTGGGTTGTCATAAAACATTATTGAAAATATTAATAAATAGCTCTAAGTATACTTATGAATTAGAAGACTAAATTTCAAACATTTAAACTCTTCCCAAATTATGCTTACAGTACAATCTCAGATTCTAATAGATCTTAAAAAGTTGACAAGGAGAATCTAAACTCTGTATGGAAAATCAGCATCCGCAAATGGCCAAAACAGTGTCAACAAGATGAATAAAGTAGAACTCGCCATACAAACACCACAACTTATTATTCAGCTCTTCAGCAACAGTGGATTGGACCAACTGTCAAAACATTCATAAGATGGAATACAGCACAGCAATACAAAAATCATGCACTAGATGTATACTCAACAAAACAGATAAATCTCAGAAATAATACTGAACCAATGAAGACAAAATAATACCTTATATTGCTTAAATACTGTTTTAGTTACTTTTCTCTCGTTGCTGGGACAGGATACCCGACACCCAAAGTTAGGGGAAGAAAGGTTTATTAGCTCACAGTATGCAGAGGTTTCAGTCCACAGTCAGCTGGGTCTGAGGCAGGGTGGCATGGCAGACCGGCAGCAAAGTAAGTGAGGAATACAAGGAATGTAGGCAAGGAAATGCAAGCAAGCAGCTAATTAGCTTCTTCCTCTATCTTATATCTTATCTAGGCTACCTGTCCTTAGGGCGGGTAGCACTCCCACCCTTAATCCTAATACCCTTAATTTTAGTTTCACATCCTTGATCCCAGCAGAACCATGCCAAACCGATCAATGGATTAATTTAGTAACCACACACTCTAGATCCAGCTAGCTCTTACCACATGAGGCTTTGGGGGGACGTCTAGACACAAACCATAACAAATACCTAGGATGCAAAAGTTATAAAAGAAACCAAGAAATTCAAACTTATAAACTCAAGCATAGTGATTTTACTAAATAGAAGTAAGAGATTTTCAACAGGATTTCTGATGAGCAGGCAGTGTTCCATGTTTGAAGTGATCAGAGGTCTTATGAAATATTTATTTGTCATCTTTTGTTTATATAATTATAATCAATATAAAGTTTCTAAATTCTTTATATTTTCTAATATATTCATAAATGTTATATATGCATATATAGCCAATATTTTGGATGTGTCATATCTCAAATAAAGATGATTAAAAAGATCTTTCATAAATTATTATTTACTTAAATAATAGTTTACAGCATTTGTAAAGAAAACGTAATGCCCCCACTGACTTTTTTCTCTGCTGGCCTGTGTGTAGGTCAGGAGTGCTTTTATCTATCTCTGAATTAAAAGTGAAACCTGTTTTAAAAAAAAGACTTGATTCATCTATGATAAAGTTATACAGCATAAAATAAAAATTGTGAATGAAAACTACCTTCTGCTTATTGCTCTTGTTAATGTCAGCAAAATTTTAATATCCAATATTTTACATGAAATTATCTCTAACAGAATTACAACTTCACTTTTACAAATATAAGACTACTATAAGCAAAAATAAATAATATAAATAGACATAATGGAAAATGTATCAGGAATAGGCAGATAGAGGTGCTATGAGCATTTGTCATAGTTATGAGAAATTAGGATTACAGTGATATCAAGGAATATCTGAATACTTCAAGCCTCTGGGATTAATGTATCGGTATAATACCACTTACTGGCTTCTTTTGAACTAAAACAAGTAAAAGAAATTAAAGCACTTATTTGAACCTCAGCCATGATAAATCACAGATGTTCTTTTATCAAAGAGTAATATTAGACAGGCCAGGAACCTTAAGCCTAAAACTGTACCGAAAATCTAGCAATATTTATGTGGTCAGTATGACCATTACTATTCTGAAAAACAACTGATGCACAGCAATGTCCTCCACTGTTTTATTGGGCGAGCCTTGGTTTGGATGACCTCCCACAGTCACACTCCCTGAGGGAGTCTGGGTTAGATAGAGGACTATTTTCCAAGGAAAATTCAGTTGAGAGGGTGAAACAGGAGAGAATCATGTCAATGGAACCTCCTTCATGGTTATTACTGAACAATTCCTAAAAATTATTTGAAATAACTTGAAATCAATTATGACCGTATGCCTCTCTTACCTCTTACAAATTGATTTTTCCTTATAAAAGACACAGTAAAATCGTTATATATAATAAAACAAAATACTTTAAATAAATTCTGTTACACATTTAGAATTCAGCTAAGGAGGACTTCCTGGACTCACCCCCAGGAACCTGGACTGTTTCATGTGGTAAATCTTTGGCTGTTTCCATCCTTCCAGTGAACTCTTCGAATCTTTCAGATTGAGATTGAGGCTCATGTATGTAGCCTCACCTCCAGGCTAGGGTAGTCTTGGCCTGTGCCTTAAAGCCACTGACTATGGAATTATTTCATTTCCTTGAAAAACAGCAGCAATGTGGCTACACTATTGAATCTTTTTTATGTACTTGGCAACATACATCTTCATTTTATATTATTCTCATTTTAAGAAGAAAACACTGAAGCACAGATAAGGTAAATAATTTGTGCAGCATTAACAAAGCTTGTAAATGAATCAGCCAACTTACTGTGTTGAAGTTGTTCCTTAAGAAGATACTAACATGGGTGAAGTATGGCCCCTATTTTTTATACGAAACTAGTTTATTTTAAAATCAATTCCCATATGTCACCATTCAGAGCTCCTTCTATTAGAAAATTAAGTGGAATGCCATATTGAAAGGAAACAATAGAAAACAATTGAAAGTCCTATGGCTACTGGGCAGTTTTGAAAAAAATATCCTGTTGACGTTTTAATTAGTGTTACCTGCACCTAGAAATGAAATGAATAATATGTTAGAGACAGCGTCAGTATCACTGATTTTTCTTCTTGCCTCAACCTAGCTCTGATCCTGTCAGTTTAAAACTTTGATATTTGTTCACCATGAATTTTTGCCTTAATTTTTATTTAAAATTTTTTTTTCAGTGCTGGGAATTGAACTCAGGGTCTTGTACCCTAACCCTAACCACTTAGATAAATCCCCAACCCCTTGATTTTAAATATTACAGTGAGATATTACTTATCTTCATTATTGAGTATTTTGTCACTCCCTTAAACATAGTGCCTGATGCACATACGTCACTTGCCCCACTCACTAATCCCAGCCCTGCGGACAGCAAACACTGAGACACATTACATGTCTGCTTGTATGTGACTTAAGCAATGTGAGATTTTGTTTTTTTTTTCCTGAGTTAGGTGGCTGTAATGGAAGAAACTGAAGGACTCTCCTCTATATAATTTTTGGCACTACACTCAAAGTATTATTACGAAGATACAGCTTAACTAAACAATTCAAATCTCAAAATGTACCACCTGTCTAGCGTGAGTTTGCCTAAGTTGAACAGAGAGTGCTTATTAAACTCAGTTAATAAACACTATCACATCCACTTTATTAAAGGATCGTCCCATCATTCCAGAGGGACTCAAAACTAGCAATTCTATAATATCAAAAAACAGTCTTGCAGAATCTAAGTCTTTCGAAATATGTAATTTAGTAAGTCAATTTGATTTGTCATTGTTTTTATGAAGGTCATTCATATACCTTATGCATTGTCCTACCCTCCAAACAGACCAATTTTGAAAGTTAATTCAAATGTCAGAAACCAGAAAGCATCTTTAATTCCTGTACTTTTTTGGGCCTCTCTGCCATAAAGTATAGTGAAAAATGTAAAAGAGTGATTAATACTGCTGTTAGCCTTTGACCTTACGTGTAGTTTTGGCTCTATTCCCAAATTTTATGTTTTGAAACATTTGTACCAACAATCCTCTTCTTTATCCATGAAGTCATTTTTCCTTAGTGATCAATTACATATATGTTTAAATATATTTTTAAAGAATAAGGATGTTGCTTGTCACGTACAAATGGCTCTCAGACAGTTACTGGTTTCATGCCAGTATTGTCAACTTTCCAACAGCAGATTGGACTGGTTAAGGAAGAAGCCATAAACAGCCTATCAAGTATTTATACAGATGTTAATGAAATTAAAATTCTCGTAGGGTAGTATTTATGCCAAATTCCAATTTTAGTTGTTCTTTATTTGTGAGGTATGATGCAATAACTTCTTTTAATAAACACATACAGACCACTTATACTTTATAATATAATTAAATGTTTAGTTATTTCCAGCATAAGACACATTGAACTAGCCATTTATGAAAGTTACCAAAAATATTTTCCATCACATGAAGAAGCATTTTACTCAGTGAGGTGCTGTGTCCTCCAAAAGCTTTTGGTAAAGAAATGAACTCATCTCTATCCATGAAACCAAGAATATCTGAAAATTATATTACGGAGGAAAGCCATTAGGAGAAAAATAGTCATGGGAAAGTTGCCATATGTATTAAAAATATAAATACTTAGCTTATTTTTGTGTGCCCTAAATGATAATTGAATCTTAATCTCCCTCAGTATAGGACATTATGCTATATTGAAAATTTAGAAAATTGTTTTATTGGAAGCATATGGGCTTAATGAGCACTTTTATTTTGCTTTTCATGAAGAAAAGAATAATATTTCCATTAATTTAAAAAGTACTTCATTTCTTCTAGAGAACTTCTTAAAGAGGCAGTTCTTTCCTCTAGGATTATGTTTCTAGTTACCACATTATGAGGAAGTAATTTTGGGGGTTCTGTGTTTTAATTGGCTATGTTTAGTTGTCAATTTTTATTCCGTCTATTTCTGAATTTTAAAGCTGAAGTTCCTGTTATAATAATTGTGTTTAGACATGTTTTATCCTCCATAATACACATGCTTATCTTCATGCTAAAATCTCTACATTCATGTGCTACTTTTCTAAATAAATAAAGAACATTAGCCAACTGTACTAATTATTCCTCTATTCCATTAATATTTATTGGGTATTATCATATTATTTACTACTTAAAGAGCATAGAAGGCAAAGCCTACTCATATGCAGAAAAGTATGATACAATAAATGCTATCATGGCGTCTCTGTAGGATCCTCTGGAATGAGCATCCCTCCACTAATTTCAGTGAAGAGTACCTTGCTGAGATCAGGAAGTTCACCCCCAGGGAATGTAATTTCTGAAGTAAAACCTGAAAACCTGAAACAGAAATGCTATTGGTGGAGTGGATATTCCCAGAAATAGAAAACTGTATAAGCGAAGGTGTGTAGGCACAAGGGAGCACATGCATAACCATAATATGTCTAGGGCAGTAAGACAGGATCCTGTCAGATGCAGCTGAAGATGTAAAACAAGACCTATATGGCATAGAAAACTCTGAACTCTTAATCAAAGGCAGTGACAAAGCAAGAGTCTCACTTCTTGGTTTGAGGAATCTGTAGGATACAGAAGAGGGGCTTTGGATACTTGTTTCAGAGGACAATAAAAATCATGGAAATTTGAATGAAAATATTTGAAATTTGAATGGAAATCATCATACAAGGTCAGTGCAGCCTAAGAGTTAGAAAGGGCCAAGTTAGAACTCCAGAGAAGGATCCTAAGTGGATGACAAGAGAAGAGACTCTTGAAAGAGTTTGGCTGAAAGACTGGAGGAAAACAAGAATATAATGAAACAAAGTTTAGAGGAAACAAGCCTTTCAAGAAAGAAAAATGGACAACAGTGTATAATACTGTAGAAGAGTTGGTGACATAAGATCTGTGAAAAGCCCTAGATTTTAACAGTATGGGGATTTGGTGTACACTGACCCAGCAAAATAGTATCATGAAGAAATCATCCTGCTGAGGTCCAAAGCATGAAGGGCAAGTGAGCCTGTCTACTATTTCAAGAAACTTAACTGATTAGGGAAAAAGAAAGAAAAGTAAAAAAGTATTTTTGAGAGGTACTTAAAATACAGAAGGCAGATGAAAACCAATGACAATAAATTCTAAGTTACATGAAATAATAATTCTAGATCTACAACATGGTTGAGGATGTTGAATTTAGGAGAATGGATACTGCTTGTTGTGGCAGATAATAAAGCTACCCTTGCATGTGTCACCATATACAAGCCTGTTTACTCCTCTTCAAAATAAAGTCTAAACTACTATGGTAGAGGTGTGATAGAAATGAGGAACCAGATTCGTGGGATACCCACAAAGTGGACTAGATCTAGTTTTTGTTTAGATATCAATGCTTTATTCAATGAGTACTCAGTGCTGACTATAGAATGTTTGATCTGGGTAACTAAAGATTTCAGGAGAAAAAACAGATTTTAGTAAGATGAAGTGAGATATGATCAGAGGAGTGAAATAGAAGTTGGTAAAAACTAGTTCTCTACTTGGCTTGTCTTATGAGATAGAAAGCTATGTCTATCTTGTCAGCTATCATCAGAAGCCAGCACATTACTGACACGGAGTAGAGGCTCTGAGATACTTTTAGACTTAGAAGTGCTAATATCTAAAGATTCTGCAAATGAAAGTGAAAAGAAGCACTTGGAATTAAGATATGTTAAATACACCTACCAACTCCACAAGGGAATGTAAATATTGTATACTACAAACATATACAAAAAAAGGGGGGGGAAGGGAATCAACAGATAGGGAGAAGGCAGAGTGAGGGAAGGGAAAGGGGATATAAAAAAGGAATTAAGATGTGTTATGTATATGTACCAACATTCCACAAAGAATGTAAATATTATGGACTACAAACATGTACTTCTAAAAAAAAAAATTCTGCTATCAGAATCCAGTGCCCCAAAGGCCTGCAGAGAAGAGTTCTATGACAGAGGAAATGGCTTATATAGTTAAATTCCCCAAAGAAATCAATAAAGATAAGGAATAAATGTTTGTTAGATAAGATATTTGTAGGCTTTCTTAGTAAGTAAAATTTCAATTTGGTAACATCAGATTGCAGTAAATCCAGGAAAGAATGGGAAGTAAGAAAATAGAGAGTGAACTTCCTTTTGTTGTAAAAGATGACGTATTGGGAGGCTGTGGCGTTTGTCTGTGAAATCTTGCAACTTGTGCAGTTTATCGAATTGGGAAATACAAACTTATAAAGGCAAAATATTCTGTAGTTCAGAAGATATTTAGCAAAGATACAAGTTTTCATACAGACAGAACAAGAAAAATGACCCCTTTGAAAGTACAGTAGAAACTAAAATCAGATAAAGACAAAGTAAAATATTTGCACCAATAATAACAATCTGAATGGTTAGTGAAAAACCTAAAAAAAAAAAATTGGATGTAGTAGTTAATGTGAGAGAGTGAGAATGATGTTTCAAAATATTTAACCCAAAATAAAAAATCAATAGTATAGACTAGTGTTCAGTTTTACTAATGTTCAATTTTACTAGCAGGAAAGGCACACATTAACACTAGAACTGGACAACATTGGTGTCAAATTATGAACATCTTTAAAATGTTTTAAATATCAATGTTAAACCAGCACTCTAACAAATGCAGAGCCTCATACAGGTTGTGGTAGATTAGTGGAGCCTTTTAAAAACTATTTGTGAAAACACATTATACCAAGTTCCTTAAAATAGCATATCATTAAATGTACTACTTTCAATTATATCTTTAAAATGGATTAAGATGAATAATCACAAGTTTATTGTGCTAGCAAGTGTAAAATCACCAAAACTGTGTTTGAGATGAGATTTCTATTAAATATAATGTATTTGTTGTAACATGAACTGAAAAATAAGATACTGCATAAAGAATATATACAGTTACAATGTAAACCAAAAATAAGTCTATGGGGGCAGAACTACAAGAGCATGCCTTAAAATGTTATTGAGTGACTGTATTTGTATAGTAGAATTTCTGTGGATTTTATGTCCTTTGAATTTTTAATTTCCAAAATGCTTTTAATGAAAATGTATTGTTTTAATAATAAAACTTCAACAATTGATTTAAATAATCCAGGTCACTATTAGTCTTCTTACAGAGATGCTAATAGAAGACTTCAGCATATTTCAAAGATAATCTTACTTTCCCCTTCCCAGTGATAGGCATGATCTTGACATGGTTTTTCTGGGATGAAATAACTTCCTTCAGCATTTGAATTGTGGTATTTTTAATTACATCTACCTTCATCAGTGTTTGTTCTGTTTCTTACACTGAGATCTTGTCAATACACTAATCCATGACTTTTAGGGAGATAATTGTTACTATCGTTGGACCCTTGCAATCCAATCTCTCTTCTTCACTCAGAAATTGTTTAAAGCCTTGACTGAGTTCTGATGTAAAACCACTTAGGATTTATGAAGTGTTATTGTAGAATTGAAGAAAACTTCCCAAAATGAGTGCTTTAAAAATGACTATTGCAAGTATATGTCACTGTTTTGAAAAACAGAAAGCCAGCAATTATTTTTAACTGAAGGTGGATTCAGCATATAGTGTGGTCCGCCGAAAAAGGTGATGTGAAGCTAGAACTCTGCAGAGGAGGGACTTAATGCGGCACAATAACTCGAATGTGGCAACTCCAGATCTTCCCTTTGTTTGTGTCTGTAGCTAGTTCCTGTTTACCTGTAAGGCTGTTTATCAGAATAGTGTCTGCTCATGGATTTAGGGCCTAGACCTGGCATGTGAAGTCATTATTTATGCTCTGATTATTCTTCCATTCCATATTCATCTTTATTATTGTGCTTTCCTTATCCTTGAAATAGCTGCTGTACCATAAGTATAGATTCCTTGAAGCCTGATGAACTATATTCCTAGTTTAAAATGTTATATTAGCATGGTTGATTAGCACAGGGATTTAGCAAGTGGCCTAGCACGGGTCTAGCAAGTCCAAGGCTCCAAGTTCAAGCCCCAGAACCCTAAATAAATAAATAAAATATTATGTAAGCTTACATAAATCAAGCTCACTTTTATATACAATGAAAATCCTGTCTCAAATGTGCTCAATATATTCTACAATTCTTACATACTAATAAGGCTTGGCATAAGAACAATTAGACTTGAAAATAAGCCTAGGAGGATTTGACGGCAGACACTCTTTTTATATTAGAATTTCATTGTTGAACAAAAATAACCTAATTTTTAATTAAAAATTAAAATACAAATATTTGAAATGGTGGTTTCATAAAACATTTCCTATATTTTTCAAGTTAGCTTGGTTTGAAACTCAAGCAGGAAAAATACTCAGCTTTCAAGTGACTGAAACTGTTTTTCTTTCAGTTGATTTAGTCACCATGAATTGGTCAGTAATTTTTTCATTCTTGTGTTGAAATTCTTACCCTTAACTAAGCTACCTGGCCGGAGTTTATTTCTTAAAATAACAAACTTTCCATATGTCTTCCCCAGGTAAGGAAGAAGATTTAATCTACAAAGACACCTCGGCAAGTGGAGAATTGGAACAGAGTAAAGCATATACATATCAATGGCTTCACACACAGGTTGGGGTTCATGACACAACTAGTTCCAGAAATATGAAAAGGTGAGGTCATTTCCTTTAAATTAGATTTTTATACTGTAAACACATCTTGAAAAGTGAAACCTAGGTTAATTGTTCTAACACAAACATGACTTTCTAGCCATAGGCCAATACACCATGTTTCTAGGTCATAAACAGGCCTTTTATATAAAATAGACTGAATAGCTCCTTATATATTTCCCATAAAATGTTTAGAAAGAACTCTATTCTGTAAAGCTTAAAACCAACAGACAATGCACACAAATTATTCTTTATTAGACCATGAAACATGAAAGTATGGTATACATTAAATGTTTCTAAGAATCATATATTGTTGATTGTATTTTATTTATGTTATCATTTATAAATTTGGCAATTAAAATTATAATTTAGCACTTTTTAATAATATAAATGAATCAAATTCTATATATGAAATCTACATATGATTATCTCTATCCATTTGGTTCCTTTCAAAATATAAAAATTATGTAAAAGCATAAATGTAAGTGAAATTAAAACATTTGAAAACTTGAGTTGTACCATATTGTATTGTGAACAAAGGAAGTAAGAATAAGGCCATAAATATTTGAATAATCTTATTTTTAAGACTTTAAATCAAGGGAAACTATTTTATGTTGGTACTAATCAATTTAACTTAATTCTTAGAATACCTTCCTTTACGACTGTAAATAAATGGAATAGAAACCATCATTTACCATCTATATTAGCCAAATATAAGAGTGTTAGTATAGACATACTATACAGAAAAATAGAAGCAAGGTTTTTCTGGATGAGTTTTAGATATGTTTAAATGTTTAACAATATCACTAACAAATAAACTGTATTTAAATATATAAAACTATAAGCAATTAGTCATGTGATTTCTCTTTTGGAAATATAACTAATAAAGGAATATTTTAAGAAACATTGTGCAAAAACTTCTGTCAATGCTGGTTAAAATAAAAGTTCATTATGAGTGTTAGTGTAATCCATTAAATATACTAGAACTATTTTAAAAATAGGAAACTTCACCTTTCTCAAAAGACAACTAAAGGATATAAATAAAAGTGTACAAAACATTTAAATTTTTTAATAACTTATCAACTATCGCTATAAGTGTTTTCAGTATATGTGCTGCCGATGTGAGCACGAGTATTTTCAGATTCTTGCTATTTGTTATGTTTTTATTTGGCAAAGAAGGGCAATATTAAAGTTATGTAGAAATTGAAAGTTTGAAGTAACTATGGAAAGATGTAAATTGGTATTTATCTTTGCATAGACCTAATTTAGGAAGACTGTTATTTTTATAGATGGTGATATTGCCCAGATTTTTCAATTATTTCATGTCTTCCTATACGTTTATATCATAATATGTCTTCTCTTCTTGTCACTATGTAGCAATCACTTCTTGCCTGAGTTAGATCCTCGTGTACTTAATGGTGGAAGAGTTCAACTTGTGGTAAGAAATGTGTTCAAAGTTACAGAAAAATATTGTAGGCTCCAGTGCTCAATAAATGACACTTCAAAATATGCCCATAATTTAAATTATGAAAATATCACCACTGTATCTACTTAGGGTAATCTCAAAATACCATGCATCAAAAGAATAACAAGTTTTCTTTATTTATAAATTTACAATATGATATTGCTTCAAAATATTAATTTTGTTTGACACATAAAAAATATTAGCATGCTGCCATTTTGAAATAAAATTAGCCTGGATGTGTGACTCTGACTTCATAACACTTTCCATTTACACCAGACAACTAGTACCCCTTGCACAGACGCTATGGTTACCCAGGGAACATTATAATTTAGTTAGCCATGTGAGATTTCAAGTAAAGGTAATGTATTTTTGATATAAATAAATATTATTGTGTCTAGTACAGTTATAATAATCATTTTTATGAACAATTTGTTCAAAGAGTTTTCCTGAAAGAGCAAAAAAAAGCTTCATAGCTATTACTTACATATTTATAAGAGTCTAAATAATGACTCATCAAATATGTTCTTGCATTTTAATACAGATCCCTCTGGGAAAGTGTCCTGCAAATTACCCAGCAAAAATGGTACTTCGGGCTATTAACACCATGCATATTATTGACTACACTTTGGCACACAGATTGGTCAGTGGCCACTTTAGAGCAGTAATTGAGAAAACAAAAGTACCAAGGAATGCCATGATAAAAGAAATATTTAATTATTACACTTATAAAAATGAATGAAAATGTTATTGGGTCACTGATGAAAATGGTTCTACAAGATTAATGCTCTGCCATTAATTCTCTTTTGCCATGTCCCTCTGTATTCCACTGTGTACAAATATATAGCGATAATAAGTGCTCTTTTTCACATTGAAAAGATGCAACTGATCACAAAAGCAAGGTAAATTGGCATGGAGCAGAAATGCACGGATGTATTTTTCCTGTGTATGGAGGCAGGGAAGAGAACGGTGACATGTCGCGCTGGTGCTGGGCTGACTGAAGGCCCAGAGCAGCGTGCTGCAGATTGTTAGGGGTGACAGCATGCACTTTCCACATGCGCCAGGTAGCTGGAGACAGATCACCTCCCAACTGTGACCAAGCTGTAACTAAGAGAAGAACTAAAACAACTGACTGCAGCGGTTGCCAGTAGGAGAACCTTGCAGATACATAAATTGTACCCAAAATAAAAGGAAAGAAAATTATGAAACAAAAGTGACCAGATGTTCTAAAAATTAGATGGCTATACAAATTAATTGCCCATAATTCCAAAAATTTTTAAAAAATCATTTAAATGTAGATCTAGACTGGATACAATAAGAGAGAATTAGTGAATTCAAAGATTACCTAAAAAGGAATGGCAATTGGATTGGCAGTTGACTTTGTATCAGAAACAATGCAAAAATGCAATGGATCATTTCTTAATAGGGATAAATACAAATGTCAGTAAGAATGTTCTTCACTAAACTTTGACAGTTTTCTTAGCTGATACAGTTTCCATAGAGAAGTTCAACTAAGACCCAGCAGCCAGAAACTTTCTTAGCAAATACAAGTTTCTGACTCAGTTGTTATATCTGACCTGGGCAGGGTGTGATAGCATTAAACTGTCCATTCATGACTGAGCAACTTGTTATATAAAATATGCCGACTGAGCCGGGCACGGTGGCACACACCTGCAGTCCCAGCTCTCCGAAGGCCTGGGCTGGAGGATCCCAAGTTCAAGCCAAGGTATCAACTTGAAGAGACACTGTCTCAAAATAAAAAATGTTTTAAATGTCTGGAGATGTGGCTCATTATAAAGGCCCTGGGTTCAATCCCCAGCACAACAAAAAAATGTGCCCAAATAAATGTATAAATTCTAAGTAACCCTAAACCATATCACAGCTGATCTGGGGAAAACCTGAAAAATCTCACTCTGAAATGGGCATAAAAAATCAAGAAGACATATATGGACATCAAAACCCAAGAAGACTCCATATATATATATATATATATATGTATATATATATATAATATATATATATAAAGCTAAAACAAACTTTATGGTACTGACACAGGCTTGGATGAATAGAGTTCGTAATGAGTTCAGGAATAGACCTATGACTATACTGGAATGATATATTGGAATATATGATTCTATGATAAGGTGGTGAAAGCTCCTTTACAATAGTGGATGGAATTTAAATGGAATTTTAGCAGTAAATAAAATCTTCTTTTCAAAGATATAATGTCTCAAATCATATGGCAAAAATCAGTTGAATTAACTGTCAAGTCAAGATTCCTTTCTATGGAGGATTTTATAGAAAAGGTGAGTAGACATATGAGAAACATGAACAAACTATTTTCAGTGCCTGAAATTAACTAGAGTTTAGTAACTAAATATAAAATTATCTCTTGGAAGTAATCAATTTAAAGTCAAGTAGTCCAATGAGTACCTTAGAAAAAGAATATAAATAAGCAGTTCACAGAAATGATTCCCAAATGGATAAACATGTATGAAGAGATGCTAAATTTCCAGGTGAGACAATGGAAATAAAAGCAAGAAGTCTTGCACCCTACTCACTGAATGGTGAGCATTGGAAAGCAGAGCGATGCAAAGTGCTATCAACAGTGTGGAAATGCTTATGCATGATTTTTGAAGGTAGAGGCTATTCCGGTTATTCTGAAAAGAAACCCATCAGTGTTTATTAAAGTAGGTCTTTGCTGACCTGTTATTCTTCGAGCCTACTGGAGGAGGAAAGTAAGACTTCGGTTATCTCCCGAGTGACCTGTGGATTCAATATTGTCCTGCAAAGATTTTTGGTGGAGGTGGACAAACTAATTTTAAAGTGCGTGTGGAAATACAAACGACCAATGCAATGAGAAAAGAACATGCTAAAAGACTCACATTAACTGAATTCAAGACTTGCTGTAAAGTCCCAGTAATCAGCACTCCTTTGTTACTTATTTAAATTAAAATAGAAGGATCTGTCGATGGAAAAGAATAATGTGTCAGGAAAAATATCAGCACTGATAAGGGCAAGTAATTTTCTATGAAGTACCAAAGCAATAAAAGAGGGACAGGATAACCTTCATAGCCGTTTTACGTGTAATAGCCCAAAACTTAACACAAACAGAACTTCATTCATTTGGTGAAAGAGTAAACAAATAGTAGTGCATACATACAATTGCTATTAAACAAAAAGCAATAAAAAATAGTAAGAACAAGACTTCCATTGATCTTAAGACTGTTGAGTAAAAGCAGCCAATCTGAAAAAGTTCTGTACTGTTTGATTTCATTCATGTAACAGTCTCAAAATCACATAGTTACAATGGTAGAAAGCACATCAGTAGTTATGTGGAGAGTATGACTATAAAGGGAAGTAAGGCATTTCTTTGGGAAGAATGAACAATTCTCTATCCTGATTGTGGTGGTAGTTATATGAATCATACATATAATAAAATTTCATAGAACTATAAATGAAACATTTTAGTGGATATAAAAACTGGTGAAATCCTAAGAAAGTTTTTAATTTGGTCTTAGCATTGTTCCAGTATCAATTTCCTGGTTTTGCTAATCATACTCTTCTTATGTAAAAATCTTCCACTGGGGCAAGTGGAGTGTAGGGGGCACAGGTAACATTGAGTGCTGTAATATTCAGCACTATTTTTCATAATTCTTTTCAATTTTATTATTAGAACTTGTTTTTCATATATAACGATTACATTTCTCTTGGGGAGTTGATACATGAACATAACACATCTTAATTTATTTTTCGTAACTTCTATGGAAACTTAAATTCTAAAATTTCAAAATAAACATTTTGAAAATAATTGAATTTCATGTTTAACACACGTCTGTGTGTTTCATTTCATGTAAATTATCTGTATATCTTTAAATTTTTAAAGACCTTTCCATTTTTATATAATGAGGCCTCTACCTTACTATATTAAGCAAAGGAATGTGTGCAACTTTGAGGATGTATTATGAATGGAAAGATATGCATTATCTCTGCAAATTTGGTAAAAAGTGTTTTAAATCACTCATATGTCTAGAAATAGTACCAATGATGATGTGGTATATTTATAGCATATAATAATTTTGCCATCATTTACAAATTATTGAAACAGCTACAATAAATAAATTGGAACTCACAGTTGGAAGGTACAATAAAAAAAACAAGTTACGGGGGGAAAAGGCACTATTTATATTAATTTTGCAAATAATAGTTATCTATCACTTAAAACAGTGACATATTCTTTTTAAAGTTTTCTTACTAGTACATGTTTGCAGTACATAATGAACATTTATCATGGAGAGTTTGCACATGTATATGGCACATTTTAATTCTTCTTTGTCCCCTTCCTTCCTTTCCTGCTCCTTCCAACTCTCGTTCCCCTTTCCATTTGCAAAAGCTCTATTTCCATTTTTTTCATGTTTCTCTCTTTTTTAAGTCCCATTTTCCCTCCCCTCTGCATCTCTTATCTCCCTTTCCATTTGAAAAAGATCTCCCTGCATCCTATTATCTGTCTTTTATTTTGTTCTTTATTTATACTTTGGATTTGTCATATAAGAGAAATCATGTGACATTTAAACTTATGTGTCTGACTTACTTCACTTAACATTATGGTCTCAATTCTGAGAAATGTCTTTGCTTAATTATGTGAACATTGTAGAGTACATTGACACAAACCTGGATGTATAAGTCAATCTCTTGGTTTGATCTCTTGATATATGTGAGAGATGCAGTAAAATGCTATGTGTGAGTCTGATGATGGTGTAGCATGACACACTATTTTACAGTAAGCTTTTGTAAGTAAAAGTGTAGTATACTCTAAAACAATAATTAAATGTACTGCATAGCAAGTACATAAACGGCCAAATTACATAGTCGTTTATCATTCTCAAGTACATGGACTGCGTATAATTTTATGTGTTAGACTTTCGTACAACTTACTGTTCAGTCATTTGTTTAGACCAGGAACATCACAAATGCACCAGTAAGGCGGTGTGCTAGGGGCTAGGTACTAAAAAAATTTCAACTCCATTCTAATCTTTTGGGACCAAAGTCGTATATCTAGTCTGACTGAAACATTTTTTTGACACATAAAACAACTTTTTGACTGTACTCCAAAAATTTAGTACATATATGTAGAAAATTACAAGGTAACTCATGACTTCATCTTTACAACATTTTTTAAAATCTCAATAACAATACATATATATTTGGGGTTTTGGGGGCAGGTGCTTGGAATCAGACTCAGGGCCTTGCATGTGCTAGGGAAGCACTCTGCCACTGAGCTAAATCCCCAAGCCCCTATATTTGTTTTTACACTGTGCTCTTATGTGTTTACTTACAAAAGAACAAAATTTTAAAGCAATTATTCAAAGTACTGTAACGGATGTTATATAAAAGGAAGATAATATACCAAGAAGAGGAGTACTAGAAAGAGGGAAGGGGGAAAAGCAGGAAGGGAAAAAACGGAAAGAAAGGGGCAAGGGAAATCATGGAGAATTGTAAATAAACCTGCTGTAAATAGGGATGGAGGGAACAGAAGGGAGGGGCGGGTAGAAGGGGGAGAACCAAGAGACACCGTGTACAGGTACAAAACAAACATGTTAAATGTGATCAATATATGGACAACGTACCAATACATGTTCTTGGTTTAAAAATTTAAAAAAAAACGCTTAAAGTAATTATTCAGACAAATTTTATGAAAAAAACAAAAGGAAGAACTGCTTGTCTTTTATTAAATGAGAGATAATCTTTTTTTTTTTAGTCTTTTTTTTTGATACAGGTCTCATTACGTAGTTCAGAATGGCCTTGAACTTGCAGTGATCCTCCTGCCTCAGCCTCCTGAGTGCTAGGATTACAGCCATATTCCACCATACTGGGTTTGAGAGATAATCTTTATGTTTAATTAAATTTCCGAGTTTAGAGATGAATCAGAATCTAACTACTTGGAAAGTTCTGTTCCAAATTTCATAGTCCTTATTTCATTCTGAAATACAGGAGTTCCTTCATACTTATGGTTTCTATATTTTCTGATTAAGTCAAACATGCATGTAAATACTCAAAAAATTATGTCTGTACTGAAGATATACAGAGTATTTCTTGTTACTATTCTCTTCGTAATACAATATAATAACTATTTAAATATGCCAGGCGTGATTGAAAAATATGGTGAATCTTTAAATTTCAAAATTGGTTACAGTAAAAGACACTTTGCCAAAAATCCCCCTCAAAATACTCTCCCCCACTTTGAACACACATATACCATCGTTCTTGACACCCTGCAGCAGTTCTGGAAGTCCGCCTTTCTCGTCTTCAGTGGCACTGTTAGGGACGAATTAATTCAAAACCTTTCTCTTTCATGATCATTTTCACTTGCGGAAGAGCTGGAGGTCTCCAGCTTCCAGATGTGTTGAATAAGGTGGGCGAGGACTCACCCTAATGTTTTTACAAGCCTGTCTTTTGGTGGATGGCACTTGGCAGCAACGATCAGCACATTTTTATAACAGTGGCCTTCCAGAACTGCTTTAGATGGCTTAAAGGAAGGCGTATGTCGATTATATGCACGTACTATGCTTTTTTATGTAAGAGAGTATTGAGGAACGTCTGTATATTCACTTTGCAGGGTATAGCAGACAAAACTTACTGTCTTTAGAATTTCCCTGTTAGTTTACAATAAAAGGAAGAATGATGTTAGATTGAAAGACAGTGTTTTCAGAAATACAATCGAAATATTAATCCATATGGGATGTACTAGATACACTGATGGACATAAATGACCAGTTTATGAAGTTTCTAAGTTTCCATTTAAGTTGTTAGGTAGTATTATTGTGACCTATGTCTTCCTATTAAATTTTACTTTTAATTTTATTCCCTGTGTAATTCGAAACTCATGTCAATTTTCTCTTTTTGTTTCTTGAACCAGAGTTTCACTATGTAGCCCAGGCTGGCCTGGAACTCACAATCCTGCCTCAGCCTCCCAAGTGCTGGGATTATAGGCATGAACTACAGCACCTGCCGGGATCAATTATTTTTTATTTGGAAGGAATACTAATTATTTAGATGATTTTGAATTTCTGGGAGGCTTTTGTTCAGAAATATTTTCTTGACATATACGTATCATTTTATTTTAGGGCAGTTGGGATTTCTATTTTTTAAATAAGTAGTGAAATTATGTCATCAAATTGAAATAAATAATCTCACTTTTAAATATTGAAATGTAATAGCTAAACTCTTTTTGGTTAGCATAGGTTGCCCTATGTGATTAACATGTTTTTCCTTGTTAATTATTTCACCTCACCTAGATAGTATTGCTTTGGTATTTTCCCTTGATTCTAAACTGGTTATTTTTAAGTGTTAACATTGATGGAGCTATTCTAATGACAATTGTGGGCTTATACTCCCGTGTATTGATTGAAATAAATTCCAGAAAGAATGTCACAGTCTTCATACAAATCACAAGTATAAATTGGCCAATTTTCATGTAGTTCATTTTAAACAGTTTTCTACTGAGCTTTCTAAACAATGCAATTTTATTACCTAACCAGTTTCATCAAAAAAGTTATCGTTG
Organism: Hystrix cristata; assembly: GCA_004026905.1. NCBI lineage: Eukaryota > Metazoa > Chordata > Mammalia > Rodentia > Hystricidae > Hystrix > Hystrix cristata. The sequence goes on from PVJO010014112.1 coordinate 35,785, forward strand.
TGTATACAATGTACCATACATGTTCTTGGTTAAAAAAAAGTAAAAAAAACTGTCATTATAGAATTGCTTCTATTCTGAATTCAACAGTAGCAACATTGCAGTATTTAAAAATGATAAGAGAAGTAATGTACATGTTAATTAGCTCACTCTTGCCATTCTGTGGTGTATACAAATTTCAAAGCATCAGGTTGAATACAACAAATACACAGACTTTTTGCAGATAATAAGGAAATTGGAGAGACGAGAGACATGATTTCACTCATTCACTCATTCATGTACACGTGTGTCTCTTTCAGTCTTTGTAACTCATCATATGGAGATAGTTTTGTAACCACTGTGGTGTTCGTGTGTCTTTATTTTGCTGAATTTAAACTTCCTCACATGAGACATTACAGACAATGCTTTTTCACAGGATTTCAAGCATACCGTGGTTTGGGTTAAATCCCAGCACTTAAAAGCCATTTTGCTTGGCATCGTGGCATTTTTCCCCCACTTCAGAGCCGAACTATGATAAATCCATACTTAATTACATTAGACATTCTGTAAAACAAGATCTTTTAGGTATGAAACAATTCTTTTGACTCTTAGGTTCAGTCTAAGATAGTAATAAAAGTACAAAGGTAATTTTAGAAGAATCACATCCTTATGTCCTTGAAATAATATATCTTCAAATTTCTATACAATTGCATTTATTCCAAAAATCAAACTTAGTATGTAATATTTTATATTACTAAGAATAGGTATCATGTGACTTTGTGGCTCATGGATATGGGATGAAAGGCATTTCAGGGAATGTTGTTAATAAGACTAAAGCTTATAAGTGGCAAAACATAAATATTGCTGAAAATAATGTAATATGACATTTCTAACATTCAATTAAGAATTAAATAATATACTTGGTAAGTAAGTGATGTTAAGCTGTTTAAAATTTTACCAGCTGCTTTTAAGATTGATTTTCATCAAAATTACTGTACTAAAATGTTTTCTTTTGTTGTACAGACTCAAATAGCAAACCTCAATTTTAAAATCGGCTCTTATTTGCAAAAAATGCTTTGACATAGTGCATTTGTTCTGCCTGGGCAGCAATAAAGGACTGTGGTATCATTCTGAAGAAGGTTGTTTGACAGAGTCTGTTTGTTTATTTGGTGTAATGTGAGCTGCATTCAGAAAATGCCATATTTTGTTTCATGATTGTATACATTCTCTCCCATTGCTTCCAGGCAAGACTTGTAAGCAGAGAAGACACGGATTTAGATCTTTTTTCCATGACCAGTGGAAGTGCTTTGTCTGTGAACACAGGGAAAAAAAGTCAGGCACACAGACACTCAGCGGGATCTTCAAGTAAGTTGTGGTTTCCTTCAGAATTAATTTAGAAATCACAGACGAATTGATGGAACCTAATGCCAACAAGCATTCTTTTACAGATAGGGGGTAGGATGCCAGCAACCAGAGCTGCCCCAAAATGTACATTTGAATTTTTCTCTTTCTTTAAATGTCTTCTTTGGTATAAACAAAATTAAATTATTTCTAAAATTAACAGCATCAGTTTTTATTTAATTATATTCTTTGGTTTAGTGTCCTCGCTCCTTCTTCCACACTGTGGCTCTTATTAAATTCTTTGATCATTTATTTCTAGAAGAAATTTTAGGATACTTTCAAAATGCTGAATTTATAAAAGTAGTATGTTTTGGCCTTCTGTCATTAATAGATGTTGGACGTAAAGTAAGTTTTAAAGGAAATTTATTCAAATGTAGCAGATAGTACAATGTCAAAAAAACATGGTTTTAAAATTATTTCCATTGAATAGATGACAGCTATGCTTACTAATGACGACTTTACATTCATAAAACTGCCACATACATCTATAGCTTTTAATTTGTAAAGAGACTAGTTATATGTTTTAACAAAGTTTGTTTTGACAAAATTTCACTGCAATTATGAACTCTGAGAAGATACGAACTTTTTAAAAATATCTGTGTCTTGTGGTATTTCAGGAGACTAAAATCTAATTTTTATATTGTCTTCATTTAATTTAAATAGTAGAGATTTCAAAATATCTTCTAGAATGTTGTAACACATTAGTATAAATAATTTTGGGGTAAATATTGTTAATTTTCCCAAAGTATAGTAAAATTCGAAAGTCATCACATAAACGTATGCTTCCTCATAATTATTCAATTATTATTGAAAAAGTTTTATTTCTCACTGATATTGTAGTCACATTTATACAAGTCAGCGTTTGAATGAATGTGAAAAATTTAATGATCCAGAGAGGTTTTCCAGATAAACCAAAATGTCAGAGTTATTCTCTGACTTACTTTTCCTACAAGTACTCAGGGTTTATTAGGTTGCAGTCATTTAAATCCATTAATACATGAAAGTTCAGTGTGGTATATTTTCCTTGGCTTGGTTGATATAATAATTTTAATATGTCTAAGTTTAAAGTATTTTCTATATTTTAAAGTACTAAGTGCTTCAATTTTCCTTACCTGATTGTAGAATGTAGTCTTTGAAAGGTTGCGCTACATGGTTAACAAAAAAAAAAAAAAATTAAGGTTTATTCACTTAAATAAAATTATTGATCCAATGTAAATTTCTGAGTTATCATTATAATGTACTAATTACATCAATTTTCTACATTTCAGAAAGAATCAATTTGTGTCACATGTACCAATGAATAATGCTGTCCATTTATTGAACTGTATATTATAAATTCATGTGTGTGTGTTTGGTGAATCGCAGGTATTATTTTTAAATACAAAAACAAAAATTGCCTTATCACTAGACAGAGTATCAAAACATGTGATCATAATGCATCACCTGGATGTTAAAATATAAAAAGTTCAATAAATCAGCAACCATCCTGAAATATATAAGCTTCCTTTCACTTGCATTACACTGAGTCACAGATATTAGAGAATATAAGATCATTAGAATTCATTTCTTAGCACACTCTCTAAGAAATTGAAGTAATTATATTCTCACTGTATTTAGATCCAATTAGTTGTCAATAGTGCCATTATTGCGAATACCATGAGTTTCTATGTATACTAAGTGACCTTTTAAAATAAGCCAATTTAAGAAAAATTGTTTTGTTAAACAACAAAATTATTATGAATAAGATACTACTTAATTATGATAATTACTAGCCCATGACATCAGCACAATATAATATTAATGAATGTGAACTCTGACATCAATAACTAACATATTTCTTAAAACGGGAATGATAGGGGTTGGGGATTTAGCTCAGTGGTTAGAGTGCCTGCCTAGCAAGCACAAGGCCCTGAATTCGATCTCCAGCACGCACAAACAAAATGAAAAGGGAATGATAGTAGGAATACCTGCCTTGTACAGTTGTTGTTAGCATCAAATGTAGAACATTTAGAATAATAGCTGGAACAAAAGAAGTGATTAACATGTGTTCTTTATAATCATCACCTACCCCCCATAGCTATAAAAAAGGAATCAATTGAGTTAAGGTATTGACATCTCTAGTGTGTAGACACATTGTGTGACTGGTTCCATTTATAAGAAACCTACTTACATATTTTGCTTAACCAAAATACTTGGCTTACCCTATTATATTCTATAGATATCATTTATGCTTCAAAGTTTTTGGATCTTAGACCTCTCTGGCCCTGGGCCAACTACTTATAGCTTTGATACTTTGAAAGCTCTTTTCCTCCAGCTTTTTCTCTCTCAAAACTTGTCACCTTGTTAAACTTAAATATTTCTTTTTTGCTTTGCAAGCCAAATCACAAGAGTAGTTTATGGGCTGTGGCCATAAAACTCTCTTCGAGCCTTTGAACTTTTCTAGATACTTCTTTTTCAATGTTGCTACAATATTGTAACATATGTACTTTAGAATCAGATAAACTCAGGTTTAAAATCCTAGTTCCATCATCATATATAAGTCATATTGTCACCGGATGGGGTCTGAAGAGGTCCCCTCACAGAGGAGATGGGGATGCCAACTTGCTCTGTGGCATAGGTTCTTGACTCATTATCGGAGAAAAAGAATTTTAAAACACTTCACTGAGATGCATAGGCAAATTTATTAGAATTAGAAAGTAAAATAAAACAGGGAAGGGATTTTTTAACTTAAGGAGCTGAAAGGGGCCCAGCTCTGATGAAAAGGATCAACCCAGCCTATTGGGAAAAGAAGGAGAGAGACCAATTTTTATGGATTAGCTGGGGTTGGCCAGGAACTGGTTAATGATTATTTCAGTGCTGGTTCTGCAAAAGGGCTGCAGAAATCCTTACCATTTCAGGGGGAAGTTCAGTCTCCATGAGATGATTCTTCCTGCTTGGGACACTCTGACCTGGGGGCGCTCTAGTGAGATCAAGGTGATCATGGTTTGGAGGCAGCGACTGGAGATATTTGAGCACTCACTGGTAGTCGAATGTCTCTGAGATGTCTTCAGTTTTGAGAAATGAGACAGGCAGTGGAAATTTAGGACTAATCGTTTAAAGTTTATCGTATTGATAACTTTAAAAAGACACTCCCTAAATGATTAACATACCTATATCCAGAGCTGAAAAGGGATTTCACCTGAAGTTTTAGGTGATAAAGGAGACAGGTACAAAATGGTTAAGCTTTGTTCTGCTTTTAGTTACCTATTGGGCATCTTACCTATTGGGTACTTTTGTTGATATTGTTGTTGCTGTTGTTTAAGCAAAAACAATTTTTAAGTCCCTGACTGCCTCAAAAGAAAACACAAATCATGCTTTTGATGAGTAACAGGTTAAGGTTCCGGGAGTCTGTTTATGCTCTGACCGTGCATCTCTGACTGTCCGCACAACCTTGGGTAGGTTACTCAACTGCTCGTAAGTTATTAGTGGGAAAGAGCTTAGTAAAGCTCTGTGCAAGGGATATGATAGATTGCCTGGCATGTTGCGAGGGCTTAAAGAGTAGCATCTGCTGTTTTCATTTGTTGTTTTATATTCCTGCTGAATAATTTTAAAACAACCCCAAAGTAAAATTGTCTTTCTTTACTGCGTGTTAAAAAAAAAAGAACCAATATAATATATTTTTTGCATGCCAACCTTCTCCAACAGTCTTTTCTTAGAGAGTCTTCTAAATTTTCTTTCCTTTTGTAGAACGGATATGCCAAAAGATTTCCTCATTTAGATAATATTTAGGCAAAATATTTGATTTTACTCAATTAATTTTTTTATCTATCAGCTTTCCCATTTAATACTTAAAGTATGCATTACAGTAAATTGTTATTGCAAGAGCAATTTGCAAATTTACACATTATTTTAAATTATCTTTTCTAATTTATGACTTTTATTAACAGCCGACATAAGACTCAACAATTTAAGTAATTTACCTTTCATGTAAAAATATTTGCACAAAAATGCAGCAACTTTATCTGAAAAGTGATCCTTTCTTAATCCAAACCCAGTGACATATTTCTTTCAAGAACTGAATAATAATAGGTTAGTTGATAAAAGAGTAGAACATAAAGTAATATAGTCTTATCATTAGCTCATCAGGCGCCATTTGTTGAGTGCCCACTGTGAGCGTCTCTTTCTTACCATCTCCGCACTTCCTGGATATTCCGTTTTCTGTTAGCCAGGAATTGGGAATCCACAATATCTCTGCAACAGTGAATAGTCAGTACCACATTAAATTCTTCTTTAAGCATAGGATATCTAAACTGCTCACAAGTTGTCATACCTCTCTATGTGGTATTAAATTTTCTGAATATGGAAATAGTGGATCAGTCAGTTTGGTAGCAGTCAGTGAGGAAAACTTCTGGGACACAGCAGACTCAATTGGTGCCAAGAATGAGAATAGAGATTTAAGTAAAGGAGGAAGTGGATGGAAGCCATTTCATTGAAACCAAAGGGTAAAACATGAATATATATCTGTAAAACACTGAGAAATCAATCTGGGCCACCCCTTCCACATTCTAAAATAATACAAAATAAGGTTGGATTGAAAAGGAGGCCTAGTTTTAGATACGTTTGAAAATGAAGTGGAAAACTTGAACATTCGTACTAATGAGTAACTAAAGAAGACTTCTGAAAATAAGTTGGACCTTAAAAACTTGAGAGAGTATTCTGAGTGTGTCCTGACATCAGACCCTCCCTCTAATATATCGATAAGATGATTTTAGCTCTTGTCAAAAAAGATAGTTTTGGGGCTGGGGATTTAGCTCAGTGGTTAGAGTGCTCGCCTCGCAAGCACAAGGCCCTGAGAGGTTGGTCTCCAGCACCAAAAAGAAAAAAAAAAATTAGTTTTGGTTATCAAAAGGACAAGGTGAAGTAGTTTATTAGATGTCCATGCCCAGTATTTTATACAGATTGAGAGACTGCAAGCAGCAGCTAAAGCAAGTATAGATTTCAAAACTGGTCACTAGGGTTTATTCCAAATGGGATAAGCATAGTCCAATATTATAATTTTAAATTTGCAAATCAAGAATTATTGGCAGGTTGCATATTCATGATATATATACATGTGTATGAATATATAACTTGTATTTAGCTGAATTTAGAATCCTACAATGAGTGAACTTGAGATTTAAATATCATTGCACGTATCTCTGGATTATTGTACAAACCATACATCATGACAACAAGCTTGCCTCTCATGTAAAAAACACTCCAACAGACTATTAAGAAAATAAAATTATTTGTATGTGCTTAACACAAAACAGGTACTTATGCTAATGGAATATGGATGAATATATAAACCATTGTTGCTTCACTCCTATATCATATGTTCATATTTCTTTATTTTTCAATAGATAGTGTCATTTATAAAATAAGGAAAACCATTTCCATTAACATTTTGTGGGCTTCTCGCCATACTGTGTATATAAAATTTAGACTAATAAACGGTTACAGATGTTAAAGTAAGTTTGCCACATATTAGAGGAATAGTACTCTCTAATGAAATTCAATCAAAACAAAGATGAGATTTTAAAGGGTTTGGCTCTGTTATGGAAAAAAATTATCTCAGACTCTAAACAGTCTTCCTCCCAGATTCAGTCGGCCACAAGAGTGTCACTTTTATTTGGGGGTTACTTTTCCTTCTTATCCACTGCTGAAATACACGTTCCAGGAAAGCAGGGAATGTAATGGTAGAATAACTTCCTGGCACATGGTAGACCCTTTACTGTATTCTGAATGTATAAATGAGTGAATGAATGAATGAATATGGTCATGCTTTAGATCCACGAGAGCTAAAAAAGAGAGTATTTGGCCTTTTCTTTTTCCATAGTGGGAGGCAGGCTGACTTAGTTACTTTCTTGTTGCTGAGACACAATACCTGACACCCACTACTGCAAGGAAGAAAGGCTTATTTTGACTCAGTTGGTAGAGGTTTTAGTCCCCAGTCTCAGCTGGCTCCAAGGCAGGGCAGCATGGCCGAGGAGCAGGGCAGAGGGGAAACAGTTCATGGCATGGTGGCAGGAAGCAGAGAGCAGCCAAGGCTTGAGGTGGAGAGATAGACCCTTCCAGGCCACGCCCACAGTCACCCATCTCCTCTGACCAGGTTTCACCTCCCAAATCACACTTAGCTGTAAACGCGTCTGTAGACCAATCCACTGTGAGTATCACACCCCTGTGATCCAGTCACCTCCCCAAACCCCACCTGTGAGCACATAAGGCTTGGAGGAGACAGCCAGATATAAACCATAAAACAAGCAGTACTGATGAAGTGGTTGAGATTTGATTGGCATTTTATAGATATGCCACATCTTCTGCAAGTACTTGACCTGTCCAAAATCTTCGTATTTATAAGCATTGAAGAATATATTCTATCCCTGTGTTAGTGAGTTTAAACAAACCAAGCTTTTATAGACCCATGTAAGGTAGAGCCCGCTGTGTCATTTGTTCATTCAAAATACTTATGAAGGGCTAGAGATGTAGCTTGGTTGGAAAAAACTTCTCTAGCATGCACAAGGACCTGGGTCCGGTCTCCAGCACTGCAAGAAATAAAGCAAAGCACAAATATTTATGGGGTCGAGGATTTAGCTCAAGTGGAGAGTCCTTGCCTGGCAAGTGCAAGGCCCTGAGTTCAATCCTCAGCACCCTAAAAAAGAGTATCACTCTAGCTCAATTCCATGAATACTTACAGAATGTTCCTTAGATGCTTTGTGTTACATAAAGGAGAGAGAACTGAGCATGACCAACATATTCCCATCCATCATGGAACTTTTGATCTATATCAATATATGGTTATCCAGATCCAATCAAGAGATAGATATCATACTGTAGCTAAATAGGACAAGCTTAATATAAGAATTTATTTATTGTGCTAAAGGAGAAGCTATAAGAATATAAAGAAATTCTATATGATGGTACCATAGGGCTGAGGAAGAGCTCCCAAGGAAAAATAAATTCCGAAGTGTTTTAGACCTTGTTAGTCAAGGTATGATTCACGTATGAGATAGCAGAGACATGCTCTGATTTGGCCATTCCAGGCCTGATCTGAAGTTACTGGATAAATAATAGGCAGCCCTCCAGAGTATGGGATGGCCAGCAAGCAATTACCACTTAGTGGTATAGTCATGGCGTAACAATGGGCGCCTGCTATGGGCAGAAGGTGCAACAGGGTTTGGTTTCCTTGTGAAAAGAGTGGTACACATGTCATCGCCGAACTGAAGCTGCAGGGATGAAGAGGGATTCTGTGCAGGGCCTGTAGCTCAGGCAAGCTGCGTCACAGGTGTTCAAACCCACAAGAATTAATCTAATCCTGCCTGTAGCAGAAATTGCAGAGCCCCCTCCTCTTGCAGTGTCCTTCCAGCACTCTCTCCTGAGAAAGCTTAACATTGTTCTCATGTTAAGAGAAGGGCTTAAAAGAACTTATTTATCACAAATCGTATAACAAAGGGTGCATTTGTTGCTAAGAGGCCACAAAATGATAATGGATATGTACGCATGCATTAAATTATAATAGCTTATAAATGTATATAAATTACAAGTGTATATCTGAAGAACATCTTTATAAAAAGTAAGTTGGACTCAGTTTTCTTCCCTTTGGAGCATATTTGCAGTTTGGACAAAATTAAGTCATAGAATTATTTTATTTACAGAATTTTAGGCTAGAAAATGAGTAAAATTGAGAAAAAGTACAAGAAGTCCCAAAATTGTCAAGAGGGTATGATACTATCATTCTTTATCTTTCCTCAAGTTTTTTATGGTATTGCCAGCCTATGAAATTACATCATTAGTGTGTTAGTCAGCTTTCCTGTTGCTGGAAGAATTTACCTGACACCCACTATTTAAAGATTTGTCTTATGGTTTCAGGGGGTTCAGTCCATGGTTACCTGGCTCCACGGTAAGAAAACTATTAAAGAAGGGTGTTGTATAACAAAGTGGCTTAGTTCATGATGTCCAGAAAGCAAGGCAAGGAATAGCACCAGAAAGCAAGGATCCAGGGACCATATACAGTACGCAGGGTCATACCTTCACAACCCAGCCAGAAATACCCAAGAAGTGCTCCTAAATCAACGAAGTTGACAATCTTAACCATAATATACACCCTTCGTAACTTGACACTCAAACATATCTCTTTAAACCATACTTAATATCCAAATAAACACACTAATAAATTAATAATTCTACCTGACATGAGATAACTATCTTACATACAATATAAAATGCAATAATCCCATATGCAAATTCTCAACAGTTGCAGCATTTTTTTGAAAGTCTAAGTCTAAGACTCAAGGTATACTCCCAACAGTGAATCTCTGTAAAAGTAGAAAATAAGTTACACAATTCCAAATTACAGTGCCAGGTCGTAAAATTCCCATTTCAAAAGAGGGATAGAAGAGAATGGGACCAGAACGGGACCAAAACCTGGTAAGGAAGACATTAAATATGGTAGCTCCATGTCCTACATCCAAGATGCAAGGTGGTAAGATGTGAATTCCAGTGGGCTGGGACAGCCCCAGCCCTGTAGCATTGCTGATTGTGGCCACAAGGCCTCTTTCTTGGGTTGGCTCTGCTCATACCTGCAGCTTTTCTTGGCATCTGACTTCTGGGGTCACCACTGCATCTTTGCTTCATTTCCACAACTTTATACATTGTTCCTTTAGAGGCTCCTTGCCTAGCTTCCCAGGGCTTCCTTTGAAATCTGAGGGTAAACCTTCTTCACCTCGGAATTATTGCATTCTGCATGCCGGTAAAACCATACTTGGACAAAGCAAAGGTCTGCTACCAGATGCCTTTGGACCATGGTTGTAGTAGTCACTGAGTGACAGGATGGCCAAGTACAGTGAAAGAAATCCTGGGGCTCCTATTCCCTAGGAGGCCCTTCTTAAGCAGAGGTCACAGGGATTCTCTTCTCAAATGAAAGGGAAAAGATGGTTAATGTGCAAATTGCATTTTAAAACATGGTAAAAGGCAATGTGGCATTGGTAAGGGGACATGTTTAGAGATTGGGCAGCCTAATTTGTAGTCCTCACTTGGCTCTTCCCTAGTTTTTGATCTTGGTTAAATCACTTGCAACCCCTATGAAAATTTACCAGGTACAAAGCAGTCTAGCATAGTAAAGAGAAATTTGGAGTAAAGTAGATTGAATTTGAATTCCATTTCATATGTATGATATTTGTAAAACTGGGTAAAGTATTTGAGGTTTGATTTGTCCATTAAGAGAATATTGTGGTGAGAATAATAATGAGATATTTGGGACTCATGTAGGGAAGTGAGGGAAGAAGGAAAATTAAGCATGAAAGAGATCCAAGAGTCTATATAGCTTTCAAATTCCATCATTCTACAACTAGAACAATAAAACTTTAGATATGGTAATTTTCCTTTTTCCCAACTAAAAAAGTAACTGTTTCTGATGTTCAATAACATAAAAGTCATGTTTATAATTGAACCATTTTCTCCTTACCAGAATACTTGTAAATGACCCTGATTTCAAACATTTAAATTGCCTCTACTTTGGCTATGCACAGGCAACCTAGAAAGGAAAAAAATATTTTTCTTGAAATGTTTTCCAAGTAAAGTTCAGAAAATTCCACCATCTATGAGAAGTGACAGCTATTTTATAAAGTCAAGTGGAATTTTAAAAAGCTTGAAGTCATACTAAACTCAAGACTCCTATTAGAAGGATCTGGATTAAGTATATTCTACTGGAAGCATTTACTAGTCGGTACTTTAACCTCTTTATACATTTTCAAAGGGAGAGAAAATTTCTTCTTGGGAAGCTAGTCAATATTTCATAGGTTGAAATTTGAAAATAATCTATAGCTTAATTATTGGATGTAAGGGCGTTAGGATGCAACTGCTTTTAAATTGAGAATTAAAGACATAAGGAGGGAATTGGGCAAGACTACCAAGTAGAAAGTAATTTAATAAGTTACCCTGAAAGCAATTACTAAATTTAATGAGGTCTTGTATAAATGTGAAATGCTGACTAAACAAAAGATATATAAAATATTGAGCTTACCTCTTTAAGAGAAATTTCAGGTTTTCCATTTATTGGACTGTGTGAAATGAGACATTGGTTTTAAATCTGATTAACTTTTATACGGAATACTAATGAGAGAACCAGGCTAGTAGGATCTCCTAGAGAAAGCATCTCACATTTTGCAGAGAAGTCTAGTATATTCATGGACCAAAATTGGAAAGACACAAAAGATTTGTGTTTTTTTTGTGATGATAAAACTAATAGCTTTGCTCCCCCTTAAGCAAGTTGTAGCTCTGAAATAGTTTGTGGCTGTTTTATTCAACATACATTATTGACAATCTAGTATATATTAGGCACTATTCTACACTGTAGATATAATTTCAATTAGATATTTAAATTCTAAACTTTTTAAAATATGTCTTTCTCTTTATGTTATAATTACACTTAACTATAATGTATTATATTGCAATTTATTTTTTTAAATTTTATTTTAGTGGTACATTTTAGATATATGCAATGATAACATTCATCATAGGGAATTTGTACCTGTACTGATGTATCTTGCTGCTTCTTTTTTTCCCATTCTCCTCCCCTCCCTTCAACCCCTCCCTCCTCCTTATTTATAAAAGCTTTGAAAGAGAAAAAAAAAGAACAGAAGGGAAAAAATGGCAACAAAGCTTTTATATTGCAATTTCTAAGTAGAATTTAAATTTATTTTTAAAAATTAAATCATTTGGTGGCATATTTGAAAAGATAAGCAATATCTTTTTGTGAAATAATTTTGTTTTTTCTTAAGTCATTAATGATGAACTCTATCCAGTGTAAACACATTAATGAATAGCAGTGTTAATTTTGAAGATGGAAGGACTTTCATTTGTGTTCAACAGCTGTCTGTTTTCCAGTTCTGTAGTAAGAAAAATTGATTGGGTGAGAAAGTTGTATATACTCCAAAGAACTTATAAGTCATGTCTGAGGGACTACAGATTACATCACTAAGAATATTCCAAAGTAGACTATCCACAGGTGGGCCATACAGCACTCTCAAAAGTAGGAGGCCCTGGGGCTGGGAATTTAGCTCGGTGGTTAGAGTGCTGTCTTAGTCAGCACAAGGCCCTGAGTTTGATCCTCAGCACACACACACACAAAAAGGGAGTGGCCCAATATCTTATTATAGCTCAGGTAATGGACTGGTACTTCTTGAAAATCATCTAAGGAACCTTTTCCTATACAAAGAATGGAGAGATTTCTTACTTTCCAGCCAGAACCACAGTTCTTATCACAATGTTTTAATGTTAAAAGATGAGAAAATCTTAATTTTGTGACATTTTCATATTATCAGATATTTAAACCGTAAATTTATAATTTTACATAAACTATCTGACCCAAATCCATAAACAGCACACACAAAGCACACGCACAGAGACAGAGCGTGAACTTTACCTCACAATTCTTGCAACATTACCATTTATAACTACAAGTATAAAGTGGAAATATGCTGATCACGGATGCTCTGTTTGTGGACTTACCCGTGCACTTTATCATCTTGTTGCTCTCCAAGCTATCCGCCACCTGCTGCTAACATGCATCTCCTTTAACGTTTCCCTTTTTCAAGGCTCCAAGATGTCTAACTAGAATTTGACTGTTTTGACAGTCACGTCACTTCCTGCTCGTTCCTTGGCTCTGGTGACTTAAACTTACAAATAAATTATCTCTTCACTGGATGTTAAAAACATTCTATGTTTAGCTTCATTTTCTGGTACAGATAGTGTTTAAAAAGTGAGTGTCAATTATGTTTCCTCCTGACTCTGCTTGCATATTTTTTAACATAGACTACAATCATATTTTAAAAAGAGTAAGTGGAAATTTGGTTCAGTTGTCCACTAATTAGCTATCACAGTAGTTTTACTTATACCTGGCCTTTAGAAATCCAGGTACTCATATAATTCTGAAGTAGTTCCTTCAGATATTATCTTAAAGAAAATGACATGTAGTAATTTCTTTGTTTGTGTCTATTTTTGCAAGGTTCAAGGAGATTCTACTCTTAATGTTTTTAAAGTATATATTTATGTAACACAACCAAAGCCACTCAAATATAGTAGTATTCTTTGAACAACTTTAAAACTTTTAATAATCATGTTCACAAAGACCTTGGAGGGTAAACAGGAAGTTAGTGATATAAGTAAAGGATATAAAAGTCTGAAAAAAGCTTTTGATAAGATAATTATTAAGTTTTTAAAAAAATTGTTTTGTGGCTTTAAAATAGAAAGGCATATACATAGAGAGTGAGAGATATAGAAATATTTTT